>JAQBSW010000927.1:0-159756 GCA_029291075.1 Eudiplozoon nipponicum
TGTTCGAACGAAAGTAGCTAAACCGTTGCCAAAGTTAAGTAAGCCAGTGTGCGCCAATGACAATAGACTAATCTCTATTATCCTTCATTTCTAAAGTGCATGTTGCCGGTTGATTGTGATACAATTCAACATAGATAGATCGACAAGTACTAATATGTAACAGTTAAATACTGATGGGGCGGTGAACTAATATACATGCAAGTATGTATTATGTGTTGCGAACCTAGTAACAAATTAGTTCAGTTGTGACCAGAAGGATAAACCAAAGGCAGCATGAACGGAAAGTATAATCTCATGCACATTCGTTTCGTGCTTACAGGCGACTCATCAGTAGGAGCCGGTAATACGCCCTTTAACCACTATATATTTGGTAGAAGAATGTGGAATAATAGGACGGTACAATCTCCTAGACGAATGGGTAAACCTGCAGTAGTGAAGCTAACTTTATATAATGTCTCGACAATTCTTGCATAATTATATAGAGTGAGTTAGCCTTGAAGTCGCATTGTCGAGGCTTAATATAATGCTAGCTTTACTACTGCAGCTTTACACTTTCATCAAGGAGAGTGTACCGTCCCATTATCCCACATTCCCAACCCAAATATATTGTGGTTAAAGGGCGTAATACCGACTCCTACTGATGAGTCATCAGTAAGCACGAAACGAATGTGAATGAGATTGTACTTTCCGTTCATACTGTCTTTGGTTTATCCTTGAGGTCACAACTGAACTAATTTGTTACTAGGTTCGCAACACCTAATACATACTTAAGTACTAATATGCATTCTATGTGCAAACATTTAATTGCACAAGATGAAAATTGTTACATACATTAATTGTATTAATAATATCTCAAAATCTGTTGCCTTTATATCCTTTGATGCTATTTTGAAGGCGATTAATTTATTGAATATTGATTCGATTATTTTTAGATTACTCTGATACTATTTATATAATAGAAGAATGAGTATTCATGAAATGATTTGAGATCAAAACTGAAAAAAGTAACAAGTAGAATTCTATAAGGATCAAGTTTGAGGATAATTTTATTTAAAATCATATTTGCACATTTCAAAATTAACTCTTTAATAGTCGAGTTTGCAAATTTGCTGATGATTTAAAAAAATCTTTTCAATTGATCCGACAAATATCGTGTTTCCAAAAAACATTTGTGACACTAGATTTGTATGACATAAGTATGTATTTGATAGTGTAGATGCCCTTTGGTCACAACCATAAGAGAGCCTCTGAGATTCCAGGATCTGATAATCCATGCATGCGATATGATCATCTAATTTGGAACATTTAAATTCCTTAAAACTATCTATTACACTACATTTCTTAAGTCTACCTGCTAATTGCACTGTATCCTCAATGCATTTGAATTCGCATAATATTATAAAAGATTTTGTAATATATATATATATATATATATATATATATATATATATATATATATATATATATATATATCGATATTATATCAATGAGTGGGCTCACTGAACGTTGAATACCGCAGATGATAGAACGAATTTGTGGAGACCTTGGAAACAAATATCTACGAATTACCTGAAGCAAATTTGAGATCCTTCCTAATAATATGTATTAAGAACACTATGACGTAATACTTCAATATTTTATAGACCAAGAGTATCAAATCAGAACCAGCAGCAAAGCGTACCACGCAACTCATGCACATGTGTGTCTTACTTCTTTCCCCAAATGTTCAATGATTTGATGAATAGTTCAGACATAAACTGACTATCACGATCAGTAGTTACCCTTACCGGTACACCATATTGCGACACCCAATTATGCAAGAAAATAAGTAAGAAATCTTTAGCTGTCATGTCCTTTAGGATTGTTACCTCAAACTGACGACTGAAACGATCAACCAACGTAAGTAAATACCTCTGGTTCAAAATTTCGAGTATTTCTACTATATCAATGTATACATGTATGAAACGACCCGCTGGTATACCAATCGTTTTAATTTCAGTTTTAGTGTGACGCCAAACTATGCAATTTTGACACCGGCCACATGACCTTTCTCAAGCTCTTATGTCTTTCGACATCTTAGGCCATACATATATATCAGTTACCATCCTATAAGTTGACTTAATTCAAGGATGACCAAATTCATGTAGCTGTTGAACTGCATTATACCTCAATTCTAACGGTACATAAGGTCTGGTTTGGCTTCAGGAGATTTCACATAATAACCAGTTATATCCAATCTTCCTGTGCGTATACTCGAACTTCTGTGCTAACACAGCTACTATAGGATCAATAACTTGTGCCTCCATCAATTGCTCGACAAAATCACTGGAAGATACAACAGAGCATACGAGTGACTCTAAACAAATCATATCTTCATCTGATACGTCTGTTCTATTAAGAGTATCTGCCAACAAATTCTCTTTTCCTGAGATATAGAATATCTTTATTTGGATTCAAACTACACATGTTCCATCAATTATTAATATTGGAAAATGTACAATATAAAATAAGATATCATATCACATAAATATGTGCAATTAGTCTCATGTAGATAAGTAAATCTCACTAGTTGTACTGCACAATATACCAACATCGGAAAGTTCGGCTGTAAAGAGAGATAGATTCATCATCAAAAATAGGAAAAATTAAGGTATAATTCGAGTGTAACATTATGCGAAAAAATGAGAACCATGACTAGCAATTGATTATATGTATTGTTGACTAATATGATGATATAGTGCATTACATTTCCATTTTAATAATACAAAACTTGGAAATAAAAATTTAAAGAAATTATGTTTCTGATAGCAATTATCCTTGTCTTTTATTTAACCATGAGAAAGTATTATCATAATCAAAATAAAAAAATATCAGCAGGATTATAGACTTTTTCCAGTTCAATAGATAAAAAATTAAAAGACATCTTAGATGGAGGCGTTTCTCTAAGCCCTTTTGGCAATTGATTGTAAATTTTGTAATTTTTTACCAAAGACAAGTCAAAAACTTCGACTATAGGTACAAAAGAAACTTCCAAAAACATTACAATATTTTTTAAAAACACTATATTGGTTTATGAAACCAACGATAACATCAGATGTCGAAAAAATAAAATTTTATTTATGAAACCAGCGATGACATCAAATATCCAAAAAATAAAATTTGGTTTATTTTTATATGAGTTAATTGATGTGCAAAAAATTAATTAATCTCCACAATAACACTAGGACTGAGAATGAAAAGTAAAAAGACGAATGCAATAAAAAAGGTAATAGAACAGAATTTAATTATGTTTATTTTCATGATGCTGTGATTATTGATGTTTTTGAGATTAAACTTCAGCACGAAATTAACAATTTGGGCATAACTATTCAATGTACGGCTTTTGCTGAGAGACATATTTAAAGGATAGTTAACAGTGCTACGAACAAATGGGTACTAATTAATAAAAATATGTTATTGAATGATATAAAATTACAAATGTATATAATTTAGATTACACCGATACTGGAATATGCTGCCGCTATTAGGAATCCATTGAAAAGGGATTGTCAAATAAGCTAGAAGCTGTATAAAGAAAAGTTGCGAAATATATTAGCCCTGTCTCCTGCACTATATACGCCAGTAGATTACAGTCTGTATCACTGCAAATTTTATGATTTCGGAGGCTGTGCTATTGCATAACAGTATTCCACTTGAACCAGTGGACTGGTGCCTATATGAATCCAAAAAAAGATTCTTGAAGTTGGAACTTGATTTGGACAGTCGGTGGTCTCTTCTCCTTTGGTGGGAAAGGTTGCGGGGAAGTTATCGTCTTTTTTGAAAATTTACAATCAATTGCCAAAGGAGCTTAGAGAAACGCCTCCATCTAAGATGTCTTTTAAATTTTTATGTACTGAACTAGAAAAAAATTACAATCCTACTGATCTTTTTAATTTTGATTATGATAATACTTTCTCGTAGTTGAATAAAAGACAAGGATAATTGTGATCAGCAACATATCTTCTTGAGATTTTTATTTCCACATTCTGTATTATTAAATTAAACTGTTATGCATTTTATCATCATTTTAGTCAACACTTCAAATAGTCAATTTCCAGTCATGATACTCGTTTTTGCATATTGTTACACTCGAATTAAACCTTAATTTTTCCAATTAACAGATCAGTGAATTTCGATTATGAATCTATATCTATGTATATAATCAATTATTGTATATATCCGATTAATTAAAAAGACCGCTTTTTCTCCTTTATCATAATAATTGTATCAAAATTGATATAACGCATGCAGTGATATTACTGCTGAATTTTCAGATGTTGATATATTGTACATTATAACTAGGGAGAACTACTTATCTATATGAGACTAATTGCTCATATTTATGTGATATTATATCTTTTATATATTGTATATTTTCTAATATTATATTCGATTTGTTGGAATATGTGTGGCTTGAATCCAAATAAAGATATTATATTCTATTCTATTAATTTAAAACATGTCATGCCTCACATATTATATGCTAGTGAGTTTTACTGCCCTTTACGTTGATATCATAATAAGATTTAGAGCGGATTGTCTCTCGCATTCTGAAACGCGAATTCCCTCTTGGTCAAGATTAGCGAGAACACCTCCTAATTTCCAATCTCCTACCATGGTGGTTTAGCCGCTATTTAAGAGTAATCTCCTTTGTACACATGGTCGACACGATTTTTCCGTTGTCGAATTTCTCTCATTCTTGCCACCTAAATGTCACGCGTAATTGTAAGTCTTAATCAAATTCAACCTTTATACAATATCTTTGCTAAATTATACCTTTTTCCCATTCCACAAGGGTTTTAGCGCACTACACGTGAAGATAAATGCACTAACACACGATGAATTTAAGAAGGTAGTTAATCTTCATTTCTTTAATAAATTCTTCAGAGACACCATGAACTGAAAGCACAACCTGTTCCTCTCTCACCCACAATACACGTGTTTGTTATTCGCTAAAATAATGGCTCCTAACCCAGAGTTTGTGATAGTCGAACATTTTTGTGTATAACCCTGCGCTATTAGCTCACAAATGTCATTGATAATCATTTTAAATTTTAATGGTACTTCCCTCTATTTCAGCTTCCACGAATCCTCATTGGATTACGGAATAAAATATTCTGCTGCTATAATCTTTTGTACCATATTCTACTGTGGATTGAGCTTCTGTCATTTTCCATGAATTCATTCTATTCGATACAATCCTAAAGATTCCTTACGTTTTGGTATCTATGCGGAGCTCTGCTTCAAGTGGTACTTTTCCTACCCAACTTGAACCAGCCCCATTGCTATCCTTATTAATAAAAATTGCTAGTCACTGCCTCACTAATCATTACATAATCTTGCTTTTGATTAATCTTTCAATTATCAGGTCGGATAGACTTTGTTGCCAAATAAAATTTTATTATTATTATTATTATTATTATTAATCCCTTTAACATGAATCTTCTTGATAGTGTTTTCATACACGTCTGTGGAATATTTTTATGCAGTAAATCAATATTCGAAATCATAAGGATTGTAAAGCAAAATGCTTTTAGCTCGATTCATAGGTTACAGAAGAAGAAATGCAAATACATTTCACTGCTCTTATTTGTACTACTTCTAACACATTATACAGGGCTTTCCTAACTGGATTCCAAGTAGCAGCTGTATATTCTAAGAAAGGCCTTGTCCAAATGATTTGCACTTGTAAGTGGATTTTATTCTATAATATATTTCTTCTTATCCACGCCCGTAATATTTTAGCACATCCAACTTTCTTTTCAATGTGTCACTCCACAGAAGCTGTAAACCGAGGACTTGTTCTAAGATCCGTAACTTCCTGTCTTAAGCGTATTATGAAAATTTAATCAACTAATGAATCATGGAGGTAGGTCTAATTTAGATCAGTTTTAATTTAATCTGAATCCAAATAAATAATTCCATTCGATCATAATTTATTTTTAGTACACGCGAAACAATAAAAATATCTGAAAGACTATAGAACTGAAATGAAACCATTTACCGAATAAAAAATTCTAAAATTTCAATTAGAACAACTAAACCGAACACCCTGTAGTATTATCAATGTAAGTGCAGGATCAAATCAGTATATAGTTATTATAGTAAAGACTAATACGATAGTTTTAATGAATATTTTTATTCAATAATTAATAATAGTGATAATAATGAATTATTGTACGGAGGCTTCTTGGAAATTTATTTGGAAAAATCAAAGTACCATTCGAATGTAGGATTATTAAAATTCAAGATATAATGCTTTGTGTGGCAAAAAACCAAAAAAAGTTATACATAATGTACAGATGAAAAAATATAAATAAGAAAATTCTTGGCATCGAGGAAACCTAAGCGATAGAACCTAGATTAATGATTCATATATATGTTATTCAGATACATAAGAAATTTAATTTCGGAGAATCATATTTCATACAAAATGAAGTAATGAATCATTCTACCAATTTATTCATTAATTTTTGGTTAATAATATGCTTTGCAACGAGGCCAATCTGGCCATATAGTTTGAAAAATAAATTTACCATTCTTAATCAGAAAGATATAAGTGAGTAAGAACAGGAAATAACTATTGCTTATTAAAAATTTAGCTAAAATGCCGATATAATGTAAAGTGTTTCCAATAAAATAAAACAGTTAATATTACAATCTTTTCATAAGATATTTTACAACTACCGTTATCCAGCTCCTTTTTTTAACCACAAAATTATTATCACAATCAAAATTCAGTAGACCATAAGGATCATAATTATTACTCATTTTAGTAAATGTTAAGTTAAAAAGTTTATTTCAGCAGGAGATCTTCCTCTAAACCTTCTAGACAATTCATTGAAAATTTTATAAATTTTACTTTTAAAAATGCTTGTAGCAATCTATCCCATAAAAGGCAGAGTGATTGCCAACTTTCCAGACTTTGTTTCTGTTCCAAGATTTCTGTTTATTTTGGTCATTGTGCACTGATTTAAGTGGAAATATTCTATACACTCTTCAGTGCAGTGAAAGAAACTCTAGTCTATTAGCAAATATGATGCAGGAGCCGTAGCTCTCAACCTGTTAGACAAATACTTTTATTGGATTTCATGTAGGAGCTGCATATAACAAAATCGGCATAATCAAATAATATATATTTGTAGTTGTATATCGTTTAATAATATCTTTACTAAGACCCAAGTTTTCTTAGCGAAGTCAAAAATTCTTTCAATATGTCTCTCAGAAGAAGTTGTACACTGAACGTTGTGGCTAAATCCTAGATTTCTTGTTGATGTTTCCATTTCAAAAACATCATTAATAACGGCATCATAAAAATAAACAGTTAATTTCTGTAAAATTACATATTTTTAATTCTTGTTTTTTTCAACTATTATTTATCAACCCTACTGTAATCAAGTACTTACTCAGAGAGTATATATCTAGTGTTATTTTATTCTAACAGAACACAATACTTTTAGAACAATTCTAAAGATGATTTTTAGGTCACTTGCAAATTTCCATCATCAAAAGTTAAGGACCTTAGTCTTTACATACGCAAATATGATAGTAAATAGAACTGCACCAAAGATTTATACGTACGAAAGTCCTGTTGTAGCACTTAAAAATCTGGATCACATATTATTTACTTGTATAATCATGCTTCTGTTATATAAGCAATAGCTAATTAATCGAAAGAGTCGGATAAAAATTCAATGAGCTAATAGCCTTCATAACTTTATTAAAATATATAAAGTCAAAGGCTGTTGAGATATCGATAAAGACTATCAACGCATCTACATTCTTTCCAAGCAAAGTTATAGCGTACAACAACATGGACAGAATTATCGTAATTTTTACCCTTTTTCGTAAAACCTCGCTGGCTTGGAATAAAGTCGGCTAGTGAAGAATATTACAAATGATTCAGTATTAATTGTTTAACTATGTTCAAGCATGAAGGCAAAGTTAAAATAAAAATATAAAAATTGTCATCGATTGATCTGTCAACTTTAGACAACGGCTTGACGATCATAATTAGAATACAAAGTGGTATCGTAACATTACTTACTATTTAATTAAAAAATTCCAAGTCGTATTCAAAAAGGTTAAAAGCCATATAAGTAAGTTATCAATCTATTTATGAAGGTAATATTCTTGTTTTTAGAATTTATTTTTAACGTTAGTTTTTTGAAAGTGTCACAGACAATACAAATGTGTAATTTTTTGTTATCCAAAAAAATAATAAAGTTCAGGCATATGCCTTTCATATTGTGTATTACAAATTAAGTTGCTATAAAATTTCTCCAATTGTAATGTTAATTCACTATCGTTTTTTCTAATGGGTATGGCAGTTTTGTATTCTTTTTCTATTTGCATTATACATTCAGAAGTTCATATTCCTATCTATGGTTGCACTTAAGCTTAAATAATCTATCTATGGCGGATAACCTGTAGTGATGTATTAATTTCACTATTATTCGATTCTAATCTTCTTTTTAAATAATGTTAACTTAACTCCTTTCCAAATATTATTCAGTATATTTTTCAATTTCCATTATCTTCCGTCTATCTTTATTCGTACTGTAACAGTATAAACAAAGGTATTTAATGGATTGCTAAGTAAAGTTAACAAAGGAGAGGTAAAATCATTAGTTTTCATATTGCAAATAAATTTATAGCCATTCTCTTTAACTAGATTTCCGGAAAGCTTCAAGTTAATTTTGAAATATTTAACGTAAACATTTTAATCTGTGGTGTTCGGAACCTTCCATTTATGAATAATAAGTTTATGGTCTAATTCCTTAAAGTCATAAACACCCTCGTAACCGTAAAAATGAACCAATTCGGTCTTTACATATATATAATCAAAGCATTCTAAATCTCTAGTTGCTACATTTATTAATTTCATTAGATCGCAACTGGGGAAAAAGATGTTTATTTCACAATAACAATGTAGGATATATTAGAAATCTTTAGTTTTATACAAAATCTTCTGCTCCATGAGCATGTTTCGCACTAATTTAATATTGAATTAGAATTTTGATTATGTGCTTATGATTTGTTTGGAGGAATGTTAAGTTAATTTACTTTTTGTGTGAACAAAAGTACTCTTCGATTAAGTATACAAATTTTGAGCTGTAAAAATAGAACAGCTGTGTTCTATTGAATACACGCATTCTTAATGGGATGACATCTCGATGGTCTTTGTCTCGATCAATTTGTCGACTTGAAGAAGTTTTGCTAAGTCGATGCGAATTTATCTATTGACTTGCATATGATAACTGCATTCTAATTCATAACAACATTTTGGCATTAATTTTCCTTTAAAGAGATTTTCTATGTACGCTTGCAAGCAATACGGAATACATCATATTTTTCTGCTATCTTTAAACGCTGAATTTGTAAAAGTAGATTCATAAGCTCCGTTGCCGATTAGGATTATATGAATATTTATTCTTTTGTCGACGATGATTCCGAATGCCCTCTAAATCTTGGAGAAGAAAGAAAATAAATGATGCAAGCGTTTGTAACAACATGCTATTTAATAAAAATAATTAGGTTATTAAATTATAATTTGTGATTTCAAAAACGGGATTCTAATAGTCGTAGTTGTGTTATACTGTCGAGATCTATCTTTTCAGTTTTCATATTAAACACGTTTAAAGCTATCCTGATGTTGGTTGTGTATTTTTCTAGGTTACTGTTTGTATATTGTGATTATTTTTGAGACTAGAAACATATTCTGAAATAATTTGTGAAATCAAAGGACGTTAAATATTTAATCAACAATTATAGATTCTCTGGCGATTTATCTTAAAACTATGGAGGCCTAGATGCCTAATATATTTGTGTGATTCACATAAAGATACTGCTGTTTGTTTAAGCCAAAGCGGCTCAAGGTTAGCCTGAGCGAGATTTGATAAGTAGGAAAAGGTGAAACATTTACGCATTATCAAGTTATGCTTGAGTAAGATATCTAACTTTGATTTCCATATATATTAAATACGGTTTGATCCTCGATAGTCAGTTTGCCGTCATACACTGATGATGATCGTGGAAGGTGGAAACGCGTCAGTGCGTTGCGGCTGGAGGTAGTTTTGTTATTTTGTTCTACGACTGGCTAAATACAATGGGATTTGTGTTTACTTTTAGCTCGCAAACTTGATTTAGAGACAAGTCCTTCCAATTAGTCAGATAGTCCTTTGATTTTAGGGTTCCAAATAATGGTTGTATAGTCGAGAAAAGTCTTACAATTAATAAGCCTAAGCTCAGTTACCTTTGTTTGTCTTAGTAAAAAATTTATTTAACGCTTGGCGGTAATAAAATGTTGTGGACATAAGTTATTTTTATATATTGTGTATTTCTAAGGAACCATTTACCCAATATATAGAATGTCGTCAACGTGCTATGCATTCTTATCAAATTTTTAGAAGACTGTTTGAAACTGACAGATTTAGCAATATAAATTGTACGCTCTGTAAGTCTTCTTGAATATTTTACCGTAATCAGGCTATATTTATTTTGTTGATTAGATAAACTTGTGTGGGAGTTACAGATTATTTAATATTTTTTTAGGTTTAATTGTATTATTTATTAAATGGAATACACTATTAAAGTAAAGTGGTCCTCAATTTTAAGCTTATATAACTCCAGCACTAATGAGCAGTGGAAGAGGTATCATAGCGTCTGGTGTGATGACGGAGTGTCCTTTTGACAGGTAGTTAAAAATGAATTATTTTTTGTTTGCGCATCAGTTAAGATTTGCAATTTCATTAACAATTGCGTGTATGGATATTGTATCAAAATCTTGAGAAATGTCTAGAAATATTCAAATAATGTCATTGTTTAAGTATAGAATAGTGTGTATTTCATCTATCAGAGTGATGAAGTTTGTCGTAAAGGATCGATTTCGGATAAGGCCATGTTGACGGGTATCTTTGAATTTAAACAGAAGTTCGATTAATTCATAGATGACATTGTACAGAAATTTAGTGTGTGTTGGTAAGTTTGCTATTGATCTTAAATCTTTAAATTCACTAGGGGTTTTCTTTTTTTGGTAACAATTTGAAATGTATCTGGTGCATTTCGTTTGGGATGTGGTGGGCTATTACCATGTTGTTGAAAAATAATTAACAGCCATGATCGTAGCAAGAATGTAATTAAAGATAAAATAAATATTCTTGATCGAGGGATTGAACCCTTTAAAAAATATTTATCTACATCATCTGCACCAGTCTGATTCTCAAAAATTATGCGAGTATTATCCATGTAGAACGCAAATCTTAACTCATTGACAGAGTTTAGAATACTGAATCAAATTTTCCCTTTAATTCTCCGTGTCCTGGTGATCTGTTAGAGTTTATTTCAAAGGATGGTTGTGTCCCAATTTGTAGCGCGATGACAATTGCTCAAAGCAAGATTAATACAATTCTAATCTTCAAAATGACTATCGTAACTTATTCAAATACCACCGTGGAATATAACTTACTAGAGTCGTATCTTGGTTATACGCCTCGCTTTGTGTTTATCAAATATAGGAGAGATACGGGCTAGATGTCAACCGAGACTATGTTGTCAAGACAATAACCTTACCTCAATGTAAGACATACATAGTGCCGTCCAACATTAGCCGCCTTTATAGACACCAATGGTGTATTCGATTCCGTTAGTCGCATTGCACAGCCAGATATTCTAACCAGAGATTTTATGCTTGCTAAAGTTTTAATTTATTACACATTAATTACTCAAAAACTTCTGGAAACATTAGGATTGCCCAGCTAAGCGCTATTCCACTAGTTGGCACCGCATTAGTGTAGGAATTCACATTGCCAAAATAATTTAAGTAGTTTGCTAGTGGATAGAAGAAAGCCAGGTAGACTACCACGCGTACATCTTATTAATGGGCCAGGGGCGTTGCGCGATCTAATTTTGTTGCCGCCATCTAGTCGCAGATTTCTGGCAGTGTTATTTTCTTCTGTTTTTTTTCATTTTTGATGTCAACTTTGAGGTAAAATCTTGAATTTTCATCATTTTCAGGTGATGTAATTTTTGGCCTCAATTGATGGGTTCTCACTTGTCCCTTCTTCTTTAATCCTTCAATTAGCTGATTGTCTGAAATTGACGTTGGAACAAGATTTTCCATTGTTCTTTTCCCAAATTTTCGTAATATGTTGTAATATGTAGTTTTTGTTGATTATTCTAGAAATAAAACAGACAATATCCACTCTGTTATAAAATGTGCTTTCTCTTCCTAATAATAAATCTGCCGTGTAATATTTGCAAACAATGTACATTCATAGTTACAAATGTAGCTTTCGCCAAATTCGTATAAGGCAATAATTTGAGCAATTATTTTTGTACATTTGCACATATTTGTATATGTCAGGTAGTATCAACAATACATTTAATTGGTATAACCTTATCTGCTTAAATATTGCGAAGTAGGCTCTTCATATCATACTTATGCAGCTTTGGCGTCATATCATTACTCAAGCATTGATTATATTTTTCCCAAGTGATTAACTGGACACTTTCACACAACAAAAAAGTGAACTGAGTGTCTTAGTTAAAGACCAAATTTCTCATTAGCGATTATATTTTCGGTTCCACAAAATAACTATGGAGTTGAAAATTTTTTGTTTTACACTTTTAAATTGACTTCTTTAAGTGTTTTTTTTTATTTATGAGACTAATTGAAATAAGGACGCTGCGAAAGTGGTTCTATTTTTCATCCTAGGCCACATCTATCAATTTCAAAACAATACCGAAATGTCGCTTAATAGCATGTAGACGAAATGGTAAAATGTGCATAAATTTTATGTCATCATCATCATTATTTGCAACAATACATCAAATTTTGTGAATTAAAGCTTCTACGACACGTAAATAATAAAATTCTCACCGAATGTATGTGGACAACAAAATAATCAATACTGAACTTTTCTAAGTGGTTTATGTGGTTTATATTCACAGATATTGTTATCTAAGATATTCTGCTTCACAAATATGAAAAATGGCCCGTCTAAAATACTTGTTTTTAGGGTTCCAATCGCTTTGCCTTCTTTAGCACTTGAAAAATTGCCCTCCGCAATGGCTTGCGTGACTCATTCCTTCAACTAACAACAATAAATGGCGCGTTTTCTGCAAAATCCAACTAATCGGAGGGCTTTGAATTAGAAACGATGATTAGATGCCGATTAAATCGAATAGGTTTACGCAACTATGTTGAGTGGGAACTGCTAGATCCCTTCGGTTTACAGAGAGAAATGCTCCAAAGCTACGGTTCACCGTGATAGATTTTTCCTCTATTCAGTCAGAAAAGAGTAGATGAGTGCTATCTTGCCAATAGACTAATCGTCTTTGTGTAAATTTAATTATGAGCTTAATAATAATAATACATAAAATCGCAGATCACAAAATTATACATAACTTGTATAAAAATACAATTACAACGAAGAATAATTTTATTTATTTTGGCATATAATCTAAGGTATGCCGAACTGACATCTTAGTCACTAGTGTAAAGTGGTCAAAAAAGTTGTCCTTGTTAAATTTAAAATCAGGAAAAAAAATTCACTTCAGATTTTCTATCGCGGGGTGTAATCAAATAGTTTAATTTCTTCAAAGTCTGTGATGCATATATCCAATTAACCTAATTCAAGCAAGTCTTTCTGTAATTCAATTTGAATCGATTCCTTTTATGTGTTATATTTATGTTTCTTTCCAATTACTGCAATTTCTTTATTATTCATAATAAAATATAATAACGCAAATTCAAATTATTTCCATTTTTATGTATATTAGACGGCAGATTGTAATCTTTTGAAAATATTATTTTAAAGCAATTTCTCACATAAAGTTAATTTTAAATTTAAAAATAATAGCGAAATTGACAAAAAGCGGTCAATGTAACCCGATGGCAAACTAAATAATTCAAAACCATATATATATATATATATATATATATATATATATATATATATATATATATATATAATAGTAATTTCGCCATAGTCCATGGAAAAAAATTATTAACAAATATAATTTCTACCAGTACCTATAACCAATATTCTGGATCTGTTAGTAATATTTTCGTTCATCCATTCCTCATTGTACATTTTTCGTAACAAATCCCATTTTAGCAATGTCTATCTTGTAAATAAGCAATGTAGACTATATCGTTTTCGTAAAATCATGTTCCATAGTCCTCATTTTAAATTTGTCTACAATTACCTTACGTTCAGACATGTCCGTTACTTCTATAGATCTGTTGGTGATATCTCTATTCCATTACAGCTTGAATTATCTTTAATTTTTTTGGACTTTTAAGCAAAGGTTAAGCTAATTAATTGCGATAGTATAGAAGGGACAAGCATTTACTCGACTTTGACATGCATGTAACCATGAAATTATTACTATTGACGATGCGAACTGTATGTAGTTTATGGCTACAAATCGCTGGTTTTTGTGCAGATGCTGCAACCCTTTTTAATAATGTTTCAGGAACATGTTGATTTATTCTTGTTTCGAGCATCTTTTTTTATCTACCGCTGTACTAAGCGTTCAGGCACATTGAAATTTGTATACGTATAATGGTGTTCACGTCAAAGAGAGGCTGTTTCACATTAAGTCGCCTGTTTTGTTGTGTTGCACACAACTCTCACACGTTTCTACGAAAACTGAGCTTTAGCCGCTCGATTAACGTTGCTTCTGAAAATGTCAGCTTGAAGATCACCTCTAAATTGAATATTCTGTCTTACTTTGGTGCGTGTTTTACTTTCCTATAGATAGGTCTTGATTATATAACATTGCCTAAAATTATATTCCTTGACGTTTCGCGAAGGAGGTCCAACTCTAATTAAATGTTTTAGATGAACTGACATTAAGCTGATACATTATGGACCTCTCGCAATTCCTACATCTAGAACTGATAGAAAACCGTCTTATTCAGGTTCTATTGTAAAATTGACATATTTACAATAAAGGCGATAACACGTCATATAATTTATATATATATATATATATATATATATATATATATATATATATATTCTTTAAATGCACACTTTATAGATTTCATAGTACCATTTCCATGTCCCAAGGCAAAAAGCAATTCATTCATATACGCGAAACATCTTTTTACTTCACTTTCAAGTTTTTATAAACAAACAAAAAAAATATATATATATATATATATATATATATATATATATATATATATATATATATATATATATATGTCTAATTAGGCAGAAAGCACATTTCTTCCTAATTAGACATATACAATATAATATATTAGAGAGGCATGGACATTTATAAGTATATATATATGTATATATATATATATATATATGTAGTTATTATTTATTTATTAAATTTTGTTTTTATTTATTAGTTACTTTCTTGTTTTTTGTTGAGTTTTACTTGTATTTATTTATATTCATATTTATTTATTATTATTATTATTATTATTATTATTATTATTATTATTATTACTATTATTATTAATTACAACGGGAGCGATTCTGAGGGAATTGAATTAATATTCAATCATTATGTGCATCAACCCCAGTCCCAGGTAATTATCTACGCAAACGGATTTTATATTACAAAATTAAAGCATTCATAAATAGTTCGATGGCGTGGTAATGGGAACCTTCTAGCTCCAGTGCTATCGGATATTTTTCTATTCTATCTTTGAAACATTCATAATGAGAGATAAGTTATTTTTCATAATATTAAAGTTATGTTCTTAAAACATGTCGTAGTTAGTAAAACTGCCTCAATAAAGATGAAAACTATATGAGTTTCATGCCAGAGCATGAGAAAGGCGATCGTTTAACGTTCTGGGGTGTACTACTTATAAATAACTTTATTGGTAAATTAAAGAGAGCTACTTAAAATAAGCAAACTTGGCTTGTACGGTACTTGCACGGATGTCGTTTCGGACTATTAGAATATAAATGATTAACCGATCGCGGCTGATTTACAAGAGCTAGTAAAATGAAAAGGAATGCGTTTGGACAAAAGCTGATCTAATGTATAAGAATCAACAAATCAAAATAAACAGACTTCTGAGAATCCGAAACGAAGGCAATTTAATAAACCATTCAATTTAAAGCAGATACTGTTTCCAGCACAATGCTTAAAAAGTGGAAGAGGCCTTAACACGCCCATTTTTGCAGTTGCAGTTTTATAATGGCTGAGTTATTGGTTCTAATTCAAATGATCGTTGGTTGTTCTCGCCAGCAGTTCTGGTCGTTACTGATAATTCTTGCAATAAGAAATAAATCATAATTCAATAGATTGATCAAATTTGCTGTTTTATACATTTTTCATTAAAATTGTTACATCTTTCCTCCATAATTGTTTATAAACATTGCTTTACTAATTGAAGGATAAGCTTTTTTTGAAGATACATGTTGCAAAATCAAAAAAGTTGTTGGTATAAATTTTCCGTAGCACAGAAGTAATATGCAGGCAATTTTATATTAGGTATAGCTTACATAGTTAAAAATAGGTCAAAATAGGACCAGAAATATATACAAAAGTCAGAATGAACGAATGATATTATTTCAAATGCACAATCGTTTAGTGCTTATTAGAAAGTAAACAGTAGGAGCCCTTTCGGCACCCTATACCCATTATATATTTGGTCAAGGAATGTGGAGCAGCTGTACAGTACAATCATCTATACCAATGTGTATTCAAGCAGCAATGGAGTGTATCGATCGGCCGAAGTTAAAATTGTTCATAATTAGAAGTTCTCAGGTTTGCCGAAATGTAACCTATCGATAAATCTATTGTGTTGCAACTCTTTACAGACCCGGTACGTGTTAAACAAACTGAGTTGGCTTTGAAGTCGCATGGTTAAAGACTTTATCTGAGGTGGCATCTAATAATGCTTGAATACACTTTCGTACGGACGATTGTACTGACCACCGGTCCCACATATATTGACCAAATATATGACATGTATAGGGCGTAG
Source organism: Eudiplozoon nipponicum (assembly GCA_029291075.1). NCBI lineage: Eukaryota > Metazoa > Platyhelminthes > Monogenea > Mazocraeidea > Diplozoidae > Eudiplozoon > Eudiplozoon nipponicum. The sequence continues at coordinate 17,006 of JAQBSW010000927.1, forward strand.
TACAGACTCCTACTGATGAATCGCCAGTAAGCATGAAACGTGTGTGTACATTAGAACATACATTTCGTTCATGTTGACTTTGTCTTATCCATGTAGTCCTATTTGAATAAGTTTGTCACTAGTTGCTTAACACCAAAAAAACAATCGCGTATAAATTAAAATTTATCAAAAAAAGCAAATAACTATTACATATTTAATTGAATGGTGTGATGTATGCTGCGAAATGTGTTAACTGACATCAATCAAGGCCAGAGTGTATGAATTTGCTGGAGCAACAGGCGTTAAGTAATTTTAATTTTTCAATTTAGGTGAAATTCAGCATATCTCGAAATCCACTATGTTGGTACTATGTACCGACACAGCATTTATATTGTTAGTACCAGGTGCCGACTTGTCAATCATACTTTTGATACTCTTTATATGCTCGGTATCTATTATATATAGTGAATTGGCTTTTTAGTCGCATTGTCGACGGTTTTATACGCCGTTAACTTCACTTCTGCTTGAATAAATATTAGTTTAGAAGTTGGTACTATAGACTTGTCCCGCATATCTTGACCAAATATATGGTGAGTATATGGCACAGTACCGGCTCCTTCTGATGAGTCGCCAGTAAGCACGAAACGTAATTACAGGAGATGAGACCTTTTGTTCATGTTGAGATTGGTTTATCTTTCTGGTCCTATTTGAATTAATTTCTTCTTAGGTACGCAAAACCAAAGACAAACTTGCAAATATCTTTTGTTGTCCGCAACATAAAATATTTAATTGCTACTTAAATCTTTCAGTTATGTGATGAATAAATCGGAACATGATATGTGATGTCGATCAGGTACAGAATGTATGGATCTGCTGAAATTACAGGTGTTGATATGTAGTGATTCCCAATTTTGTTCTAAATTTAGCCTAAACAAATACCTTTTCTTTTTTTACACTTTGCAGGCTTGCTATAGAGTATTCAATGTCAGTTGGTAGTGAATTCACATTGTCGAAGACTTTATTTGAATTTAACTTCATTCCTTCTTGAATTATTATTCTTATAGGAAATTTTACTGTTCTCTTGTCCAGCATCACTTGACCAAATATATAGTATGTATAAGGCGTACTACCGGCTCCTACTAATGAGCTGCCAATCAGACGAAACACATGTGTACATGAGATTATATCTTTCGCTTATTTCTACATTGTATGTCTTTTTTGGTTCTATTGGAACTAATTTGTTACTTGGTACGCAATATTTAATACAAATTTGATGTCATATATATTAAAATTAAAAAAATAAGATTTATTATTTGTGTAGAATGTAATGCATATCAATAGACTTTAGAAGTTGATCAGGTTATGTTTGAACAAAATCGAACACGGTTATGTATGTAGTACAAAGTTATATGTAAAGTGTACATTATGTTGCACAATAGTGTATGTTATGTCTATCCCGGCTTGCATAAAAGTTGGAACTTTAACTCTACATACAGTTAGAGGTTTGCAACGTCCAATTTCTTCGAAACCAAGTATGTGTGCGTATTAAGGACAACAAACTGTTAACTAGTTTCTTCACACAGGAGTCGGAAGATGTGTCACACTAAAGATGCAAAAAAGGTCTACTTTCATGCTTGCATACGTATAAAAGTTTGAAACGTCAAATTTAGTCGAAGCCAATGAAATTTATAAATTATACTCATGCACTAAGAACTTATCTGGTAATAAGTTAGTTCACATAAGAACAAGAGTACAGTAAAATGTCAACATGCATAAATGAGGAATTCTACTCAAAACAAACAAAATCCACTATATAATTGATTCGATGTGATAACATATTTTTATCACTCTCATTTAGGAATATCCTTCAGTTTCTATGTTATTAAACCTGTTACCATGAAAAAATTATCTATGAAATAGTGGCGTATATACGCCAAATAGTATATATATACTTATTTAGCTATCTATTTATTTATTTATTCATTGCCTGTTGAATGTAAAAGTTTATGCGGAACCGAAGAAATCTTATCAGTCTCAGTGAGATTTTCATCAGGCGGAGTTCGAAACTGTAAACATATCTAGATTTACGCAATATATCCAGTACAGAAAAGAAGCTCTGCATAGAAACTTAATCCCGTAAACGATAAACACGAGGATCCAAATAATAACAATATAATTTAGTAAAATGATGAAATTGCATGCAAGGTCTGGTTTTCATGCATTAGCTGATAAGTCACATGGCTCTGAAATTAAAACTCTGGGATGTGAAGATCTGTCTCGATAATACGGGAAACATTCCATGTGTGCTCCACGGAATGAACATATACTTATTTATTCATATATTACCTTAAAGTGTAATGACAAAGTTTTTATTGTGTATATTTTGTATGTATGAAATAAAAATTCTCTAAGGTAGTAAATACAATTCATCAAGTAGACCAGTTTAAAATCGCAGCGGCCGGGACTCGGGCTAGGTATGAATAACTACATTTGTTTATCTATTAATGCAGTTCGACCTAAATTTCAATTATCAATTTTTTTAAAAATATACTTTCACGTGCAAAACACGTGTCCAGCATGAAAGGCGGAAGCTTTAGCATTATGGTAAAAATCAAATTGACTTCGACATAAAATTGTTTACTGTTAACTTTCAGAATGATATTCAACATAATATAAGCACAATAAATGTATAAGCTTTCAGACATTTGCACTTTCTTCTGTGTGCGAATTGCGAAGTCGTTAAAATAATCTCTATGTCACACTGAAATCTATTGTAAAATAGAACAAAATCCGTAACATTTAACTATTACATTTTTCTTGATAAAGCAAAATGAATTTAATTCTACCATTAATAACTATAGGTCAGTGCATCCCGGTGAGAACTTAGTATAAAATTGAATCCAGCAGTTATTTTAACAAGTAAAATTAAATTTGCATCGTAAGTTTATCACTTACAGACTTGATTAGAATGGAGAAATTTTAATTAGTTGTGCTGTCGAATAATAATTTATAGCATGAAATATGAAATGATGTTTAAAAAATTAATATTATTATTAAATATAACCCAAGGAATTCATTTTGTTTGTAATCGAATTTTAATACGGTCTACATTCAAGTCATTTATCACCTGAAATCCAAGGTAAATTTTGCTTAAATAGAGCGTATTACGTTTAGATTAGCTTTTAGAATAAATGTATTTAAATACTGTTTAAATATATATTATTAAATTGAGCAGAAAACTGGTTCATTGGACAAGAATAATATTGTGTTAATTAGTTGCCGGGATACGTTTTTTTAAATATATAGGTCATTGTCGTACTAGGCAATGCACAATTAATTTATGTATGCCTTACAAAACGAAGGATTGTTTCCCATGCCTATTGTCAACTCAAAATTTTCGGAACGCTTTCCAGGTTCTATAGTAAGTCAACAATTCATCATACAATATAAAGACAAACGATTAAAAAAGCTAACATTTCATTTAGACTAATTCGTTTTTACTTATGACTTGGTAATGCCATAATAGTTACATTTAACTTTATGTGCGTGTAATTGTGTATCTGATATTATTAGAAAAACGTGCATGTAATTATATCGAACCAACTACGGACTCACACATACACAAATATGTTATACGCGACTATCTTATGAAACGTCAATAACTATAGTTGGATTAACAATTCATAAGTCTAAATAAAAGAGTTTAAACGGAATGTCACACTTGCTTTATTCATTGGTCTTTATAATGTTTTCTGAGCTGTGAATGAAGATGGAATAGGTAAGGGTTCCAAAATTTTTCTGTTGCCGTGAAAATGTATGTTAAGAATCAACTTCGCAATGTTTAAATTAATGTGATGCACCTAACCTTCTCATTTATCAGATAAGTTATTTTCTTTGCTCAAAATTGAAAAAAATCTACACATTTCCCTCTTCTTTATAATATTTCAATGATGTATTTTATTTATATTTCGATCAACTAATTTATACCGAATACAATGAATATTACAGTAAAATAAATTTGGAATGTACGTATGCAATCGTGGAATATCCTAAGATAATTCGCGAAGTGTTTTCTCCATACCTTATCTTTTAAGATATAAAATTAAAATTAAAACATGAGTAGTCAATTTTTTTGAGATAGGAAAAAATAACGGTCAATTAAGCAGTGTTAATATTGACGGAAATTAGAAATTTTAAGTAAGTAAATTTAATGCTGGATGGATTGATTTATAGATAATTTGACAAGTAGAACAGAAATATACAAATAACTGGATAGGTGCATTGATAGAAAGTTACAAAAATAAATAGATATATATATGAATATTGCTAGAATGAGATGAATTATTAGAAATGTAACGCAATTGTTAGAAATAGATGCAAGTGACTAAAGAGCAGTTTAATTATTGGTGCATTTTAAGGCTATAAGTCAGGATTTGGTTACAAACTTTACAATTATACCATAAAAACAGATACACGCTGCATACATTTTGCTTGCTTCTGTTCACGATAGTTAATATTATGGGTAATAATATAATCATTAAATTAGTTCTTTACACAAACAGTGTTAAAACGAAATGTTCAAAACCAGACAACTACTAATAACCCTTCATATTGCAGTTGCACTATGTCTTCTGCAAAAAATGACTACGTTGGTAAATTCCAGAAACTGGCGTGTATCGGTATGCTTGAAGGATGATTTCGCTAAAAATGTCGTCTGTAAATCAGCTTTTTTCCTGTCAATTGGCGGTCGCTTCCATACCAGACAGTGCATTAATTTAATTTCTACAGTGAAGACGAGGAAGCCCTTTGTCGTATTATAAAAATTGCTTTTCTCATGATGAAAATGTTTATATTTCACAAATTTTCGGATGTTATGTTTTTTTTTAAATGGCACAATATCCTCCATGTTCTTATGCTCCCGCTGACATGATGTTCTATTACTAGCAATTAACGGCAAAAATGTTTCTATTTTTAGCAAAATCATCTGCAAAGTAACCGAAAATAGAAATACGAATGGGGCGGTTCATTAATAGTGCACAACGCCATTAAATTAGTTTAATGAACAAAAATCAATCCTATTTTATCTGCGCTCGTGGAAATGCCTGACAACATTTCGACAATCGAGTGTAGAAGACCGGATGACTCCGTATAAGCACGTTTCATACAGGTGCATTTGACATACTGCTGGCTGCATACAACAGTTTTCGTTTCACCTAATCTGTATTGATCAAAGTCCTAATCCAACGCGTTAACACCTAGAGATAATATTGTGCATGCTCAAAAACATTAAATATTCTTATCCTGTTGTAATTTAGTTAAATGGTTTTCTATTAACCAAACGGCTAGAATCCTCAGGTTTTCACCATGCGCCTGCATAGCCGAATAGATGCCGCATTCAGCTTTTAAGAAGTGGAAGAATACGCATACTTTACTACAGAGCAAATATAGACGATCGAGCATTCCTTCTTGCTCTTAAATGCTCAACTAGAAGAAGTCAATTTGCCATGTTCCTCTGTTGATGACTGAAGTTAAAGTCCAAAAAAATAATTTAAACTACGAATATCTCTATCTTCTCACTAAAGCGTGTATATATTCTACAAATCTTAGTAGTTTCAATTGTTTATTAGGTGTTGCGCAACTGGTAAAAATTAGTTCAAATTCTCTGTCTGAATCTAACTCTATTACAGCTTACATACACATTCGTAAATGGGATTTTATCGTTCAATTGTCCAACATTCCTTAAGCAAATCTAAAGTAGGTATAGGGCGTGGTACCGTCTCCTACTGAGGAGTCACCAGTAACTACGAAACACATGTGTATTTTATCAAGAATTTCATATTTCCGGTACTCACTAATTTTCTCATGTGTTTGCTCAAAATAAGTATGGATTTGTGTGAAAGTACATACAAGGAGTGACAATATATTGTAATTTTTCCTCGTTCTAAACATTTGCTTCATTGAAGAATCAAATTTCGGCGTAATATAAGCTTCGCAATAATCTATCCTTTAGCTATGAGAACTGATGTCTAGGCAATCCAAAGTAAATGTTGTAAACGTTTCAGAGAGTGACAAGTATTTATACTTTAACCAAATTCTTTGTGCTCGTATTTTATTAACGACATCTTATAAGATCTATCATTTATGTGATATTGTAATAAGAAAGTGACAGACTCACATAGACAGCATTTATTTTGTGCGGGACAATAGATAGCACTCTTAGGTCGGTAAAATCTTGAATTTTGATCATCTTCAGGTGCTCTGCTTATTGGCTTCGATTGATGGGTTCTCACATTTTCTTTTGTTTTTGAGCCTTCCACCAGTTAATTGACTGAAAATGACGATGGATCAAGAATTGCCATTGTTCTTTTACCCGATATTTCGAGACTTCATTTCCAGTCTCATCTTCAGGGTTGACACAATACGCACAGGAGTAAAACACATCGCCGCAAATTACGGAGATACTCAGATGGCTGCCTACAACCGAAGAAGAGTGCACATGTACTCTTCTGGCCTAAAGGTTTTCGCGTAAAAAGTGGAGTGTGTAGTACGCTACACATTACCCTTACTTAGCAAATACAGTTTTATTGACGCAAGCCTCAGCTTTACTTTACTGCGGCTGACTCCTTTTGGAGGATAAGCCGGCTCCATTGATATCATTTCATGGAGTTTCTAGCCTCAGCTAGAGGGGCATGGCCTTTTCCGCTATTGTAGTCTAAGGCTTTCCGCGAACACACTTCGCTAAAAGCCTAATTTAAGGATTACTCTCGGTGCCATACTTAAAAATGCAATTAATTATTTCTTTTTATTTTATTTTATCTATTAACATTGGCCCCTGAATGAGGATAATATTCAGTAAGTAACTTTTAGATTAAATATTAACTTGTCTTACTTTATAACTATAATAATTATTTTAACAGGAAGTTCCATTAACGTTATTTGCTTAACCACATTTATTCTGATCTTATATCCTAAATAAGCCTATTATTCTTTTAAATCATAATTATCTATCATCGCATGATTATACAGCTTGAGTAGTGGAATTAAGTTTTGGCCTCCATAACCAGTCATTTGACATAGCCAGAAAACAATTATTAGCCTGACGCGAGCAACGGGGAATATACGTTCATTTACTGCATTTATACGAAGAAGACCATACTCGAAAATGTCAGTAGAAGTGTTTTGGAATTAAAGATTTAAGCACATATCAAAATATTTTTGTGTGTGTGTGTGTGGTAATAACATTAAAGGAAATCAAGTTTGCGAGTTGAGTATAAACACCAATTTTATTACATATATAAATGTCGGCATACAATAGGCATTGTATACAGTAACAAAGGTGATTTGCCTAGTAAACGGGTCTTTTATTCAATAATACCTCATAAAGTACATTCAAAATATTTCTGCAGACAGAGATTGAGTCTGGGTACTTCTGTACCGAATTATGGGAGCCTGTCTACTGCGCCACACTGCCGCACAGTAAAAAAATATTTCTTTTTTATGCCAACTGATGTTTTCGGTCATTATTTTTTTCAGGTGAATCCTTTTATGGCATCTCTTTTGGCATAGAGTTCTAACTTGCAGCCGTTTATCTATTATTACAGAAATAATTTTGAGTTATATTTTATATAATTATAAAGGTATCGATTGTGTGATTTGTAATAACATTTATTTAATTCAAATTCGTGCGTATGATATAAACAAATACCCATTATATATTTTTTCATTATGAAATAAGCATTGTATAATTTAGCAAAGGAAATTCAACCAGTAGAACGGTTGCGAATTTATTGCTAAATACTCAAAGCTGAACCAGAATTTTTCCGTAATCAGGACAATTTTCCAAAATAGACTTGAAATCAATCTAATGCACTACCCTGCCGTACATTACAAAAGTTGTTAAACTATATAACATTATATAATTCTGCTATGCCTTTTCATCTTATTTCAACATAAACTACCTATTTACTATTATTATAATCAAGGTTGCGATCTTGATATAAGCATCTGACCCATTAATTATTTATATTTGTCTGTATAATTTAAGAATTGTATAGTGTAGTAAAGGCAATTCATCCAGCAGACCGGTTTCGTCCTTATTGGGAACTCATCACGTATTGGCCAGAAATTGCCGCAGACAGGGCTCGAACCTGGGCACGTCTGCATCGGATTCTGTTGCTTTAACCCTTGAGCCACCCTGCCACAAACTACACTACACACAATTTTCAGATATAAACTAACAAATGTAACTTGGCTAGTCTATTTTTGTTTTAGGTGGAGCTCATATGGCATCCAATTAGACCCACAGTTCCAACTAAGTATCCCCAATCTGTCATTACTGAACAGACATCACACTACATGGGGAAGTGGTATTGGAATGAACATTGGTTGCGCGGGTGGTGATAACAATTATTATAACCAAGTTTGCGGTTTTGATATAAGCACCTGACCCATTAATTACTTACATTTATCTGTATAAACTAAGAATTGAATAGTGTAGAAAAGGAAATTCATCCAGCAGACCGGTTTCGTCCTTAATTGGGAACTCATCACGTAAGCAATGACAGATTGGGGATGGTTAGTTGGAACTTTGTGTCTAAATGGATGCCATATGAGCTCCACCTAATTTAAATTAGTTATTATATATCTGAAAATTGTATGTAGTGTGCAGCAGGGTGGCTCAGTGGTTAGAGCACCAGATTCCGAAGCAGACGTGCCCAGGTTCGAGCCCTGTCCGTGGCAAATTCTGGCCAGTACGTGATGAGTTTCCAATAAGAACGAAACCGGTCTACTGGATGAATTGCCTATTCTACACAATACAATTCTTAGTTTATACTGACATGTGTTCGTAATTAATGGGTCAGGTGCTTATATCAAAATCGCAACCTTGATTATAATAATTGTTATCACCGCCCACGAAACCATTGTTCGTTTTATTATTTAAATATTCCTTTCAATATCTATTTACTACCCAATATTTCCCCTTATGTAAAAGACATCGCGCCACCTGGCACAGTGGTTTTGTAATAATGACTTTGTACAATTAAAAAGATTTGTTTGCGCATGTGGAGATAAATATTTAAATCATTTTTGCGAGCTTCAAATAAACAACAATACAACTATATTTGTTAATATATACGAAGAAATGCATAGGTCTGCTAAAGCATTTTATCGCGTAGATAGGTTTCACCCTATTGGGAACTCCACATGCACAGTCCAAAATTTTACCGAGGACATGCCTCGGATCTGCTTAAATTTAGTTTTTGCTCTAACCATCTATCTCTGTCACTGGCCCAATAGAATTACAATAATTTCGAGTGGGCGTCCATGTTCAATGTTTTCAAATTTGATTGCGGTGTGCCAGCTTCCTATTTTCAAATGCCGCGTTTCTTGTACGCGGATTCTAGCTTTGCACAAACAATTTCCACAAGGATGGGTGATAACAATTTTCATTTCCTTTTTGTCTTCGATCGGGCTATGTTTATGTCGTCCTTTCTTCCAAAGGCTTCATATCGTTCCTTACTAATATCCAATGGAAATGCGGTTCAAATTACAGTAAACGAAGATGTGATAGAACCGCATTTCCATTGGTTAGTATGAACGATGTTGAAGCCTTTGAAAGAAAAGGATGAATACAAACCCGGCCCGATCGAAGACAAAAATAAAATGGAAATTGTGATCAGTCTGATCTTTCTGAAACTGTTTGTGCAAAGCTAGAACCCGCGTACGCAAAACGCATTGGGAAAAAAATCATGTTCACTGGTATTCATAATGCTGAATTCGCTTTTTTATTTTTTAACTTATTAACTACATTTGCCAAACGGGAGGATTCTATTTGTGGTTAATATAATACAATTACTTAGGCTCATATGGTGTTTTGCACGACTATTTTATTAAGATGCTAAAATCATTCGATAATATCTCAATATAGCATTTATCTTAAGATTGATTATGATATTTTTATTTGTGCTCTGATTGTGTCGGTTAGTTTTACTGCAGGTACAACATATTTCGCATCGTTGTAGACATGTATTACCAACTACTCGCCGAAAATCTGCCTGTATAAAAGAGAAACCATGTCACCTGGCACAATTAACGTTTTTTAATTGTATAAATCTGTGATTCGAAAACACTTCCCTTGCCTCTATTGTCATATGTACATAAGATATACAATTAAACAATCATTGATTGCGCTGGTGGTGATAACAATTATTTAAATGAGTCTTGCATACGTTGTTCATGACTGGAAATGTCGGCTGCACAATTTCTATGCAGTCACGAACATTAGCTGTTTGTAGCTTTCGCCACACACATATATATAGACAATACAATTAAACAATAATTGATTGCGCGGGTGGTGGTAAAAATTCTTGGAATAAAATTTGCAAGCTTGAAGTAAACACCAAACCTATTGTATTTAATCAGTCGTCGAAAAAACTACCGCCAGTCACATACACTGACGCGTTTTGACCTTCCATAATAATCATTAGAGTCCGACGGCAAACTGACTAGCGAGGATTAAACCGCAATGCATATAAATGGAATGAAACTTAAATCATGAGGGCCGCATATCTAATTTTGTTCTCCAGATATATGCATTGAGGTTAGATACTCGCAAGTACGTTTGCCGTCGTACTCTGTTGATGATCATAGAAGGTCGAAACGCGTCAGTACGTGTGACTGAGGGTAATTTTCGCTATGTTATTCAACTGGATAAATACAATGGGATTGGTGTTAATTTCAATCTCGCAAACGTTATTTAAAGAACTGTTATCCCCACATGCGCAATCAATGATCTTTTAAAAGTTAATAAATCGTCAATTGCTCTTCCCACATTTTAGTATTTCCAGGTGATTATTATTAAATATGTTTCGAAATTTGATTGCAAAGTGCCAGCTTCATATTTTCCAATGCCGAGTTTTGCGTACGCGGGTAGTAGCTTTGCACCGACAGTTTCACAAAGATCCGATTGATCACAGTTTCCATTTCCGTTTTGTCTTCGATCCGGCTGTGTTTGTATTCGTCCCAATGGAAATGCGGTTCTATCACATCTTTGTTTACTGGCATGGAAATACGCAATCAATGATCTTTTAATAGTTAAGAGATCGTCAATTGCTCTTCCCACATTTTACTATATCCAGGTGATTATTATTAAACCTTATATTAAAAATATTCATAACCAGATTAATTACTGTAGCGACAATCCTATCTACCGTCGGTGTATGGATGCCTAAATTGCCAAAACTTTTATCACGTATAATCCTGAAAATGTTATCTATCTTTTGCATGCGCTATTAGTGTTATTCCCAATCTAATTAAAATCATACCCGTGCAAATACAAAAGTAACACAACTCATTCAGACGTTTTTCTTAAACAGTTCAAAGTTGCGTTTCTATGACTCAAGAACGAACTTAATCATTAAATTTAAATTTTGTTCATGTTTAAGAAATTTACCTTAAAACTCTATATATATTGCTCAACTTCACTGTCTTGAGACAGTACCTTGTACTGAAATATTTTTTAAATTTTTTACTCGAAGTAGATGGTCCTGAATTTCAGAATCAAGATTTCTACATTCAGTACCTTCATTTTAATACCGGATATCGTGGCTTCCAGATCTGAACGCCTTTTGAACAGTAGGTTCATCGCATCTCGATATTTGACAATCATTAACTCCAATGGAAAACAGCGTCAATTTTATTGGCTGGTAGATTTCTTAACAGTAACCTGCTTTTCACTGACTATCGAGGATCAAACCGCAATGCAGTTTGATCCTCGATAGTCAGTTTGCCGTCGTACTCTGATGATAAACATGGAAGATCGAAACGCGTCAGTCCGTTGCGGCTGGCGGTAGTTTTGTTATGTTGTTCGACGACTGGTTAAATAAAATGGGTTTGGTGTTTACTTCAAGCTCGCAAACTTGATTTAAAGAATTGTTACCACAACACGCGCAATCAATTATTGTTAAATTGTATTGCCTATGTATGTATATGTGGCGAAAGCTGTAAACAGCTAATGTTCGAGACTGCATAGAGATTGTGCAGCCGACATTTCCAGTCAAGTTCAATGTATGCGAGACTACTAGAGGTGAGAGCCGCATATCCAAATTTGATTTCGATATATATTCAATGCGGTTGGATCCTCGATAGTCAGTTTTCCGTCGTACTCTGATGATGATCATGGAAGGTCGAAACGCCTCAGTGCGTTGCGGCTGGCGGTAGTTTTGTTATGTTGTTCGACGACTGGTTAAATAAAATGGGTTTGGTGTTTACTTCAAGCTCGCAAACCTGATTTAAAGAACTGCTTTTCACTAGTTAAGTGTGCGTCCCGTACGTTTTTGAGCATATGTTTTTATGTGTACACTGATCCAAGTGAAATTGCAGTGATCTACAAATATATATTGATTATTAATTAGATAAGCGTACGCCCAGCCGGTTTGTGTGTTTTTGTTTTGATTTTAACAAGTTGAGGCAAAGGGCGAGAAACTTCTGACTTCGCCAGATTACTATTAAATTATTAATTTAAATTTTGTTCATGTTTAAGAAATTTACCTTTAAACCCTATATATATATTGCTCAACTTCACTGTCTTGAGACAGTACCTAGTACTGAAATATTTTTTAAATTTTTTACTCGAAGTAGATGGTCCTGAATTTCAGAATCAAGATTTCTACATTCAGTACCTTCATTTTAATACCGGATATCGTGGCTTCCAGTTCTGAACGCCTTTTTATCAGTAGGTTCATCGCATCTCGATATTTGACAATCATTAACTCCAATGGAAAACAGCGTCAATTTTATTGGCTGGTAGATTTCTTAACAGTAACCTGCTTTTCACTGACTATCGAGGATCAAACCGCAATGCAGTTTGATCCTCGATAGTCAGTTTGCCGTCGTACTCTGATGATAAACATGGAAGATCGAAACGCGTCAGTCCGTTGCGGCTGGCGGTAGTTTTGTTATGTTGTTCGACGACTGGTTAAATAAAATGGGTTTGGTGTTTACTTCAAGCTCGCAAACTTGATTTAAAGAATTGTTACCACAACACGCGCAATCAATTATTGTTAAATTGTATTGCCTATGTATGTATATGTGGCGAAAGCTGTAAACAGCTAATGTTCGAGACTGCATAGAGATTGTGCAGCCTACATTTCCAGTCAAGTTCAATGTATGCGAGACTACTAGAGGTGAGAGCCGCATATCCAAATTTGATTTCGATATATATTCAATGCGGTTGGATCCTCGATAGTCAGTTTTCCGTCGTACTCTGATGATGATCATGGAAGGTCGAAACGCCTCAGTGTGTTGCGGCTGGCGGTAGTTTTGTTATGTTGTTCGACGACTGGTTAAATAAAATGGGTTTGGTGTTTACTTCAAGCTCGCAAACCTGATTTAAAGAACTGCTTTTCACTAGTTAAGTGTGCGTCCCGTACGTTTTTGAGCATATGTTTTTATGTGTACACTGATCCAAGTGAAATTGCAGTGATCTACAAATATATATTGATTATTAATTAGATAAGCGTACGCCCAGCCGGTTTGTGTGTTTTTGTTTTGATTTTAACAAGTTGAGGCAAAGGGCGAGAAACCTCTGACTTCGCCAGATTTCTATTAAATTATTAATGGAATCAAGTTTTACAAGCTTGATATAAACACCAACTTCATTGTAGTTAATCAGCCGCACAATATAGCAAACCTACCGGCAATCATAGGTATTGATGTGTTTCGAACTTTTGCGACCATAATCAGAGCACGACGGAAAACCCACTAGCGAGAATCAAACTGCAATGCATACACAGGGAAAGCTAAATTAGAAATGGGGTTCTCGTCCCTAGAAATCTCACATATACTGTGCAGGAATGAAAATTGTATTATATAGATATATATATATATATATATATATATATATATCTTATGATGTCCATTGCTTTTAATATTACACAGTATATTTCTAATGATGATGATCATGGAAGGTCGAAACGTTTGCATGCGACTGGCAGTAGTTTTTTTATGTTGTACGACGACTGGTAATATATAATGAGATTGGTGTTTACTTCAAGCTCGCAAACTTGATTTAAAGAAAGTAGTTTTACTATGGTGTGGGACTGGTTATACACAATGGTCGTTGGTGTCTCCATCAAGCGCGCAAACTTGATTAAAATCATTATTAGCATCAACCGCGCAATCAACGGTTGTTTAATATTATTACTTATATATATGTAGATATATTGCGAAAGCCGAAAAAAATATTTTCCGTGATTGCACAGAAATTGTTTAGTCGATAATTCCCGTCCAGAACAATATTTGTGAGATTACAAAGGGTGAGGGCCGCATAGCTAATTTTGCCTTCCGTATATATGAATTGCGATTTGATCCTCGCTAGCCAGTTTTCCTTCGTTATCTGATGATGATCATGATTTGTCCAAACGCGTCAGTACATGCGATTGACGGTAGCTTTGCTATGCTGTGCGACTGATTAAGTACAATGGGATTTGTGTTTATATCAAATGCGCACACATTAATTCACCACCCGCGCAATCAATGAACGTTTAACTGTAAATTGCTATTACATGTTGCTACTCAATAATACAAAGTAGCATGTTAATCTTTAAAAAAACATTTACATAAAAACATAAAGTTCTGATCAGCAATACAAATAAATTTAACGGAACAGTGAAAACCTATGCTGTCGTACATATATCTGGCTATACTTATTATAACAGGCTAGATTTTTTTTATTCCATACGGAAATTGCCATACACGCATGCATACATTTATTGATACACAAGGGCTTGATTCTTATTGATCAATTCTCACTAACAAACACAACAGACGCGGCAAAATATTTGTAACCGGGCACATTTGGTTCAGAGTAATGAATTCATAAATGTCAAAACCGCGCAATGTAAGCATCTTTCAGCATTTTTTAGGCCCTTGATTGAAACACGAATCTTGTTATACCCAAAGTGTAGCACAAAAAGACAACTACCATCAGCATCGCGTACCTACACGTTCCGACCTTCCATGATACTCATCAGAGCGCTAAGACAAACTGTCTAACGAGACTCAAACAGCAATGCAGATACAAGGAAATCCAAATTAGGCATGCGGCTCTCACCTCTATTAGTCTTGCATACATTTTACTTGACTGGAAATGTCGACCGCCTAATTCCTATGCAGTAAGGAATATTAGATTTTAGCATTTTTAGCTTCATGTATATAAGTTGTTCATTTGAACATTCATTGACTGTGTGGGTGATCATAACAGTTGTTAAAACCAAGTTAGCAAGCTTGATATAAACTCGATCCCCATAACGAATACATTTAACTAAAATAAACTAAGCATTGTATAAGTTTGCAAAGCCATTAATCCCGTAGATCGGTTTCGTCCTTATTTAGAACTCGCCAAGTACTACTCTGAAATTTTTCGGGACGAGGCCTGAATCTGATAATATGTTCTGTGAAGTCTGAGACTGTCCACGACGCCATTCTGATGCACAATATGCACAATTTCCCAAGTATTGTATAATGTAGCAAATGAGATATACCGAGTAAAACGGTTTTGTTCTCAATAGGAGCCGACAATTTTGTTCCGAACTTTTACTCGGAACAGGGCTCGAACCTAGGCACTTTTGCATCGTAATCTAGAAGACTATCCACTGCGCCATCCAGTGTCACGTCACATAGAATTTTCAGTTATTAACTAATTTATATTTTAGCTAGCATTTTTTTAGTTGGGGACCATGCTGCATAGATTTCCACATACAGTACCTACTAAATACCAATAATCTTCATTTAAGTAAATGAAACTATGCCTCCTGACAAAGTAGTTTTTTATTAAGGATTTTTTTATAATTAAAAGTCATTGAATGCACATGCGGAGATAGCAATTACTTAAATCAAGTTTTTCAGCTCAATATAAACAATAATTTATTTTTCTTTGTATAGATATATTTGTCATTCTAAACTAAGGGCTGAAGAAGTTTGCAACATCAATTCATGCAGTAGTCAGTTTTCAGCCCTATAGTGAACTACTCAGGTACGGTCCATAATTTTGAAGAGGACAGGCCTCGAATATTGGTACGATTGGTTAGTGGTTTGAGAATCGATCTACTGCACAACCGTGCCACATACCACACAAAGTTTTCAGTTATATACTAACTGATCATTTTGGCTAGTTTTTTCTTAAACTAAGGCCTATTTGGCGTCGTTTTAGGAATGCATTTCCAACTAACATTCACCTGGTATAATCAATAAATTTTTAATAGTGTTAAACTTCGATTCAATTCCATGGGTGGCGTGGTTTGTTGTATAACAACAGATTGGGAGTGGCTAGATGGAAGTTTAAGTCAAAATAAATGCAACATAATTTCACCTGAATGAAAAGCTAACCAAACCCATATGCTAATATTTAACTGAAAATTGTGTGTAGTTCCCGGCATGGTGTAACTTTGGATATAGTCATTGACTCCAGAGCAAACATTTCTCGGTTTGGGCTCCGTCTGTCGTAAAATACTTCAGTACTTGAAGAGTTTCAAATAAAGACGAACGGGTCTACTCTGTAAATTCATTTTGCTACCTTATACTATGCTTATTTTATGTTGAAAAAATATAAATGCAAAATGAAGAGAGTGTTTATATCAAGCGCGAAAACTTTATTAAAACAATTTTTATCACTTCACGCGCAATCAATGATTGTTTAATTATATAAATATTAAATTCAATACCACTTCGCCAATTGGCGTTGTGTGTTCTATAATGAGAGATTGAGAGTTGCTTGTTGTAACTTATGGTTTAGGGATACCACATAAAAATTTAACCAAAACAGAGATAATAGATAATTGAAAATAGTGTGCAATGCGCGGCTGGGTGGCGTATTGAATAGAACCACAGACACTAATTAAATATGTCCCAGTTTGAGCCCCGTTCGCAACGAAATTCTCGGCAATACTTGAAGAGTTTCCAATAAGGAAGAAAGCCGTCTTCTGGATGAATTACCTTTGCTGCTTTTTAAAATTCCAATTTTATAGTTACAAATATATATAATGGGACACTTGTTTATATCAAGCTCACAACCTACATTCAATTATTCCTTATTACCACTCGCGCAATCAATGATAGTTTATAAATGATGAATCTCGTTGCGCAGTGCCGTCCTACTTGTTGTGGAGTTGACCGCATTTTTCTTGTGCGGGACAATTGATAGCACACTTAGGTCGGTAAAATCTTGAATTTTGACCATTTTCAGGTGATCTGATTTTTGGCTTCGATTGATGGGTTCTCACTTGTCCCTTCGTTTTTAAGCCTTCCATCAGCTGATTGTCTGGAAATGACGTTAGGGCAAGATTTTCCATTGTTCTTTTTCCGGGAAAAGTTTTTTATACATTTGAGTATTAGAGACAAAGTATGAAGACCGAGTATTAGGAAGAGAATTAAAAAAATACATTTTGAATTATAATAGATATAAATATATCTGTCTTGAATGATGATACCACATTTGCCACAAGTTGTGTTTTATTCCTATGCGTATTGTGTCAACCCTGAAGATGAGACTGGAAATTCAGTCTCAAAAATTCGGAAAAAGAACACTGGAAAATCTTGTTCCAACGTCATTTTCGGACAATCAGCTGATGGAAGGCTTAAAAAAGAAGGGACAAGTGAGAACCCATCAATCGAAGCCAAGAATCATATCACCGGAAAATGATAGTTTAATCATATAAATCTTCAATCCAATAATACTTCGCCAGGTAGCTTGGTTTCTGTTAAATAAAATCATACTAAGGTTGGCTAGTCGGATCTATATGTCTAAAGAGATTTAATATATGCTCCACTTGAAATATAGTCTAAAAAAATCATTAGTTTTTATCTAACAGAAATTTGTGTGCTTTTCTCGGCAGGGTGCCCTATTAAATATAATCACTGACTTCTGATTACGTCTGACCCGTTCGAGTCCCATCCGCGGCTTAATCCTCGACAGTACTTGCAGAATTACCAGTAAATCCGAAATTGGTACACTGGGTAAAGTTTTTTTCTAGCTTGTACAGTACTTAGTTTATACTAGCATATATATATATAATGAAATGAGTATTTATATCACGATTGTAACACTGATTTATAACTTTTGTAACCACTCGTGCAATTTATAACTATTCAATTTTATAAATATGCAATCTATTACAATGTCTCCATGAAGCGTGGTGTCAGTTGCATAATGGCATATTGGGAGCAGCTAGTTGGAATTTTTATCAAAACAGATGCCATCTAAGTCCCACCTGAAGTAAAGTCTAACCAAAATGATGGGTGTTGCATGAATGAAACTTATATGAAATGTACTGCAGTACTTGAAAGCTCCCAATAAGGATGAAATTGCTCTACTGGACGATTTGCCTTCACTACATCATACAATGCTTATTTTACACTGTTACATATATGCATAAACTATCTGTTATTTCTATTCAGCTCGTGTCTTTGGCTTAAATGAATGTCACCTGCGCAATAAAAAGTTTTTCAATTGCAAAATCTTTAATTAAATAAGACCTCTCAAGTGGCGTGTTGTTTGTTCTATAGTGGCAGATGGATTGTGGCTAGTGTTACAGTAGCCATATTCGAGGTCGAAAACGCTCCAATGGCCCTATTTAGGTCTGACACGAATACAATGGAAAGTCTTCGCAGAAAAGCACGAATTTAGATTAAACAAAGTCAAGATAATGATGAAAGCAGCAGTCGAGCCACAGAAGTAAATACGATATAATAAATATTTGCAATATGTTTTACTAAAGGGATGCACATTATACGAGCAAACTCCTATAAATAATTGACTAAAAATAAAGCGTGGTTAGCAAAATGACTTTCTGATAGTTTGGAAAAATTAGTAAGAGTATTATAAACACAGTTGTCGAAAGTAACATCTGAGTTAGGTATAATTGAGTCTAAGCTGAATGAAACGATTATAGAAACGTCTGAGGGAATCCGTATAAGCGATGAAACTAATTTGGATGAAAATAATAACTAGTTGGATCATTAGGTATAGCCATTCTACATAAGCTTCATCAGCAGGGGAAGTTAAACAAAAACGTAAGCTAGTATATAACTGTAAATTTTGCTTAGTGATCGTCATGGTGACACACTGAATAGTCACAGAATCCAGAGCAAATTTGTCGCGGTTCAAGCCGTGTCTGCGGAAGAAGTCTAGACAGTACTAGAAGTGTCCAAAGAGCGAAACCGGTTTACTGGATCAATTACATTTGCTATATTACTCAAAGTTTAATTTATACTGAAACATATATACAGAATATAATTAGTGTTTATGTTAATCTCGCCAAATTGATTTACATAATTGTTAGTATCATCAGTGCCATCAATAATTGTTTAACTGTAGAAATATTCAATCAAGTACCACGTCCCCAGATAGCAAGGTATCTGTTCTATAATTACAATGTTGTGGTGACTAGTTAGTTTTTTTGAAATTATTTTGCGGAGTGTCAGCTTCAATAATTCCAATGCCGCGTTTTGCGTACGCGGGTAATAGCTGTACACGGGCAGTTACACAAAGATCCGATTTGTCACTATTTTCAATTTTGTTTTGTCTTTGATCGGGTTGACTCATTTTTACTTCAATTGGAAATGCGGTTCTATCACATCTTTGTTTACTGGCGACGTTTCGGTGCCTACTTTCCAGTACCATCATCAGACAACACAACACTGATCACAATAGCAAATTTAAGCAAATGTGGTCCTTGCATCTCTATATATATATATATATATATATATATATATATATATAAAGGTCTCAGCAACAAACATTAGCCATCTATTGTAAATATAAATATAATTTATTCAAATAATATTTATAACCAACCGAGCTATCCATGATTGTTTCCTTGTTTAAGATTTTAATGTAGTTCCACGTCTCCAGGTAGTCTAGTATCTGTTTTCCAAAGACAAATCCAGGGTGGCTAGCTGGAACTTTAAGTCCATGGATGCCACATACGCAACACATGAAAGAAATTCTAAACAAAAACATAAGCTGGCAAGAAACTGAAAATTGTGTGAAATGTGCAGCAGGTTGGTCCATTTTTCTAAATCACACACACAGTGCAGAAGTGCACCAGTTTGGCAGCCATCCGCGGCTAAATTCGGAGGAGTACTTTAAATGTTTCCAACGTAAATAAATTTACACTACTCTATAAATCCCTTTTGCTAGTTTATACAATGCTCGATTTATACTGACTAAAATAAATACAATGCGACTGTTTTTTATATCGAATTCGCAAATATGGTGTAAATATTTTTTATCCCTACCGCGCATTCGGTAGTTGTTCAATTGTTTAAATCTTTAATTCAATACTGTGCGCTCAGGTAGTGCAATGTCCATAATATAAAGACGAGTTTGATGTGACTAGTTGGAAGTTATGTCCGCTGAGCTTCACCTCAATGGATGATTAACCAAAGTCAAGGCAGTATATACCTGAAAAGTCAGTGTTGCTCGCGATAGGGTTACACGGCGTATCGTGTCATAGTCACTGGAGAAATTTTGCCCAGTTCGGGAAAGCATTTGGGAAGTACTTAAGGAGTTCCAAAAAAACGAAGAAACTGCTCTACTGGAGAAATTAGCTTTGCCACACTATGCAACGTTTAGTTAATACTGATGAATACATATACAATTAAATTTGTGTTCATATAGATCTCGCAAAATTGACTTAAATAATTGTTAACACAGCCGGTGCAGTCAAAGATTTGTCAAATGTTAAAATTCTTAATTCAGAACGTCACCAGATAGCTTAGTGACTGTTCTATAATGTTTGTTTTTTGGTGGGTAGTTGGAACTTCATGTGTAGTTAGGCCACAGGCTCCACCTGAACGACGCTTATCCAAAATCATAATTAGAATGCAACTGAAAGGTGTGTGGTGTACAGCAGGATGGTGCGGTCGATAGAGACAAAGTCTTCGGAGTAGGAATCCTCGAGTTCGGGACCATCCCGCGTAAAAATCTTTAAAAGTAATTGAAGATTGCTCTACCTTTGCATCAATATACAATGCTTAGCTTATACGTTTGAATATAAACATAATAAAATTGATTTTTATATCGATCTCTAATAATTGATTTAAAAAATTGGTAACACCGTCAAGTACAATCAATGTTTTTCTTGGTTTTGTGAAACAGTTATAAATCAGGTAGTGTGGTAGAAGTTAAGATGATGTTAAAGAACTTCGTAGCGCATATTCGTTCTTCTACTTGAAACGAGCATTAAAAGTTTAGCCACTTGAAATAAGTAATAAAAGGATAGGATTTTAGAAAGTAAATCCTGCCTGAGGTTTAGCAATAATTCTTTAAATCAAGTTTGTGAGCTTGAAATAAACACTAATCCCATTGTATTTAACCAGTCGTCGAGCAACATAACAAAACTACCGCCAGTCGCAACGCACTGACGCGTTTCGACCTTCCATGATCATCATCAGAGTACGACGGCAAACTAACTAGCGAGGATCAAAAACAATGGGATTGGTGTTTATTTCAAGCTCGCAAACTTGATTTAAAAATTGTTACCACCACCCGCGCAATCAATTATTGTTTAATTGTTTAGCAATAATATTGGACTATTAAATGATGGTCAAAAGATAGCATTAAATTCCACGTACAACACAATTTGACTTACAATATCATAAAACTTCGCTATGTGTGCTTTGATTTGTCCCTTTGATAACTTTAAATATTTAGCAAATTTGTAGTTCCTATTAAAAAGTGCGTATCTAAAAAATCAATCACTAATACTAGTATAAAAGCAGATTTAACTATTTCTTGACTAATTTTAAACAAACGTTTTGCAGTACATCGTTACTATGGTAATAGTAACCATAAAATATAACTTATTTTAATCATTTAAAAAATTTATTTTGCACGTAGACATCTGCAGTCACAATGTGTTTTAAAGCTAATGCGTAATGTATGCTTTTTAACATGTAAGACGAAAACTGAAAGTCAATTTCATTCCTATTATTAATAAGTTTAGATTAGCAATAACAAGATTGCGTTGCAGAAAACAGTTCCGTCTTCCGTAAATAGATAAACTAGTTCCATATCTCAGTGCAAATGGCTTGAGATTTTTTTCTGCCATAATAGTACGCTATTCCACTTAACAAGTCATGGTTCTACAAATACAACTTTAAAAGGGTGCCATTGTCATGAATAAGCATCGACGTGGCTCGTAGCTATAATAATGTCTGATCTGGCAGCTAGTTCTTCAAATCTGGTCTTACCAGTAACGAGAAAATGAATCTGGAAGGTATTGTAGGAATAATGCCATCCTATCTCATTTTGGCGTTATCGCTCGCATAACAGTAAATGTAAAATTGACAGCGGGGAGATGAGAACAACCGTGCCACTACGAGAAGTTGGGCAAATGGCGTCTAAAACCAAGATGCTGCGAACGAAATGCGCCTGTCAGCTTTGTTTAACAGAATATCAAATATATAAAAAGTCTCGCAATCGAAATCAACTATCCTTAACGGAAATGAGCGATTTAGAATTTTCACAGTAAAAAAATCTACAAATAATTATCTTATTCGGAACACAACAGATTTTAATTGATGCTCTAAGGCTCATTACATGGATAACTGTAGTAATTCTAGAGCTAATACATGCCTCAAATCCGTCACCCGCAATGGAATCGGTGCACTTATTAGAACAAGGCCAATCGGGCTTCTCGCGAGGGATGCTTGTAGTGTCGTGTTGACTCTGGATAATTTCTACAGATCACAGTCGGCCTAGTGTCTGCGACAGTTCTTTCAAGTTTCTGCCCTATCAACTTACGATGGTAGGCGGCCTGCCTACCATGGGTATAACGAGTAACGAGGAATCAGGGTTGGATTCCGGAGAGGGAGCCTGAGAAACGGCTACCACATCCAAGGAAGGCAGCAGGCGCGCAAATTACAATAAAGATGTTTTTCTATGTTATCATGGAAAGCACTTGTACCACGACTAGTAATAATATTACTTTGATTTTAATGCCACAAACTAATAAGAAATGAATAATAGATTATTGGCAAAATAAAATAAAGTTTGATAAATCCATTCCCTTAATCCCAACTAGTTGCTAATTAATTTTAATACAGCAGCTCACACAAATTATACAGAAGACCTCCAGTTATAATAATAAGTATTACATTTTGTTAAGGATATAGTTAATCGAAAATGAACACCAAAAACGTATAACCACAAAATGTATGACATAAATAAAATATAATAACGAGCACAAGAACTCTTGTAATAATAAATAATTTAAAATCTTTTGTGTCTTTTTGGAAAAAGATGAGCAAAATTGACTGGTGTATGCACGGAAAAAAGGTGATAATATTGCTTCTCTAAAAAGGAAGTGAAATTAGAATGTTTTAAGCCAAGTTTTATTGCACAAAATCTCAT
This sequence comes from Eudiplozoon nipponicum, assembly GCA_029291075.1. Lineage (NCBI taxonomy): Eukaryota > Metazoa > Platyhelminthes > Monogenea > Mazocraeidea > Diplozoidae > Eudiplozoon > Eudiplozoon nipponicum. The sequence goes on from JAQBSW010000927.1 coordinate 40,398, forward strand.
TAAGAAGGTTTAGAAGTGGATATGTATAATGAAAAAGCATGTTAACACAATTCACTAGTTGCCGGTTTACATGTAAACAGGGTTCTAGGAACAAGCGCTTCCAATAGGTAAGAAAACTATAGCAGTAAGGAAAACATTAGTGTAATAAATCTGGACATTAGTTTAATAAAATCAAAAACGCAGTAAATAGAAAATAGATAGCGATGCAATTTGAAAATAAACCTATCGAAACGTGTTCTCTCAAACTGAGTATGCACATTAATACGGCGTAATTTGAGTAAATTTTAATCGACAACTGATTGCACAAAACAGAAAAAACAAATTCGAAACAAATAGGATTTTAAAACAGAAAATACAACACAATGTTAATAACTTCCCGAAACAGATAATCTAGATAACGATAAAAACAAACAAGTTTCAGTTAAGACAACTTATATAAAATACAATCAAGTGTTCATGAACAAAGTTTCACACTGTGGACGGCAGTTCAAAAATGACAAAATCAACATTTAAATATTGTTAGACATAGGAAACTGGCTGGCAGCGGTGTTGTCAAAATTACCGTTTGATAAATGTATCTTGTAAAGCTGGCATTCATGGAATAATTCCATGGCAAACTATATGACTTTAATTTAGTAATAACCAAACTCTAATTTTGTATATGTTTTCAACATGACGAGCAATTCAATTTGCCTCTATCACAGAAATCTTATGGTGTGAAATTCAAACCAAATGGAATTTTTTTTAAACTACGGTTTTCACCACAAATTTAACTTCGAATTAAAGTAGCTTTTAATTGTTATTTTCATTCCTCAGAAAGGACATCAATTATGCTAAATATAAAACGCTAAAAACGAAGGTATCATTGTTCACAGAATGCTACACAATGAACCATTGCACATGAAAAGCAAAATAATTTTTAAAAAGATGCAATTATATTTGAAAGGTTTAACTCGATTTAAATTAGTTTTTATCCTTTTCTCTATGACAATATAAAAACAAAATTGGTACGGATGCCATTACCCGATAGATACGCACAAAATGAGAATAAACTGTTTGCGGACTCCTCTATCACTTCATAATCAAAGCAGAAGCTTATGGTTTAATTTCAGAAAAACTCGATAATATCGCTCATTCTTCGGAAGGAATAATTTCACCTTTTAAGCACTGATAGTGAAGTTAAATGCAATGCTTCAAATACGCATACTTAGATTTCAAAAATACAAATGGTCCCGTTTGAAGTACAATAATTATCTTCGTGAATGTGATAGTAGCATATACGCACAAGTATCCGTGAAAAAACAACAATTGTGGATGGAAACATCGCAAAACAAAGAAAATTTAACACAACCCATCTTTATGATAATCTAAGGTGAATCAGAAATAAACTTTTGGGAAAACCATTACAGGAAAAATCTTCGAATGTCGTAAAAGTAAATAGTCTAATGTCGCATAAATATAGTGTTTGGAAAAGATCTCGCAGCTCTAGCATTTGAAAGAACGAAATATTCATATATGTAAATGTATTATCATTATAATTTAGCCATTCTTATCCATTGAAAATATGAATTGAGAAAAAAATCGTGTATTCAAGTATAGATTTATTACAAAGAAGGTAGACGAAACACAGATTAAAAGAGATCCATTATATTTGCCAGAACATATCTCCTGAATGCATGCATTAGTATGTGCGTTTTCCGCTTCTTTTTCGTTGCTGGGCAACGTATGTAGTCATTTTCACTTAATCCATCTTTCTTATCAAAAGTATTAGACATGGCAGATGAGTTGAGTTCCGGCGAGTAGAAATAGCCTTTTTTAAATGTGTTGTGTATACCTGCTTTATAATAAAGGTATTCTTCAATAAGGGACTATTCCTCAATCCAATATATCAATGGCATTGATAAACAATTGAACCGTTTTAAAGTTCAAGCAGAATAGTTGGTTATCCTCTTTAAAAAGAGGGTAAACGTTCAACTAAACTATCTCTTAGCTTAACGCTCGCTTCTAGGTGTGAGCAGCCGAAATGTGTATCTTGCCAATTTCGGTTTCCCTTCCTATGTATGTTTTTATATTAAGCGATCAAGAATCTGCAAAGGACTCACGCCAAAAACTGTGCTGGAGTGTCCATTTTAGGTAGATCGTTGCTAAATTAAGTGTTTTAATTCAACAGGAAGGTTCTTTTAACGAACAGATACGCAAAATATTATGTTGTGCATAAATTACTGAAACGTTTATGTTTCAGGTTATGGTGATATCTAGAAAGACCAGTAATTTTCTCCATATCCAAAGATTAACATTTGTTGGATCAAAGTGTATCTTATAACTGTTCCCTCCAATCCACTGTAAGGAAAGTCTATGCTTGGAAAATAAAGTTTAGCTGGCTAAAGCAATGTCAATACGACAGAGTACTTTTAAAAACATAGATGAACACTTTTTCTGATGCGATTCACACATAAGAATGTTTCAACTCACAAAAGATCGTCAACTTAAGTATTTCCACACTAGCCAAACAAACTTTCCCAGACATGTAAAATGATAAATGACTGAATATAAGAGATATTTAATGAAGCAATACTAGTACGCATATACATTGACTATATATATATTGGTAAAATCTATACATTGTGCAAGATAAAAGGTGAAATTCATCAACTAGACCTGTTTCTTTTTCATTGGGAACTTACAAGTAATTCCAATAATTGTCCTGACTGAGATTTGAATACGGAAGCAATTGGCCCAGTCTTACATCTAGTCTCCAACGCTGCAGCAGCTGTTCATTGCGAGTCATTTTAAACTTTATACCAACTTACTTCTAATCAATTCAGTCGCGACAATTTTGCCAACTACTGATGCTCGCCGAATAATAACGAAACCAGACTAGTAGTATAATTACATTTGCTATTTGAAGACATGTTTAAGTTAAACCAACAATATATATATATATATATATATATATATATGTGTGTGTGTGTGTATGTGTGCGTGTGTGTGTGTGTTTGTATGCGAAACTGCGGGTTAAGAACTGCCAAATAACAGTAAATCGATTATTTGCAATTCAAAATTGAGGAAGCAACAAATTTTAAAGCGTTATAACAAAAGGCCAAAATTACTTCACGACTCAGTAAGACTATTAGAAACATAGAATTGACACTTATTTCTAATTCTCAACCTTATACTACAAAAGAATATTCTATTTAAAAGGTTTTGTGTGTCAAAAATTGCAGAAATTATTTCTCATTACCGAACGATACGTTGAAGATATAAATTTTAAATTGAAACGTGCTCAATTTCAATTTCTTATGTAAGATATGACTTTATTAAGTGCTGAATATCATGTTTCCACATTTATAAATATCTAAATTTTGATTCAGATGTTGTAATAAAACATAATTCAAAAAATTATTGTTTTACAAGAAATAATATATGCCATCTCAAAAACACATATGTTTCGTTGATACTGACTTCTGTATGCAATTTTGGTCATTTTTGTACTAAATTGTTACTAGGTATGCAATATTTTAAACACAAAATTATAAGAATGATTTGTGTAATCCCTTATTTGTACAAAAACGCTTCACGTACTGAGGAACTAAATATGTTTTCAAATAATTTTAAATTGTATGGCCTAAGTTGAAATAGATATTTTCTGTTGACACGTTAAAGGCTAAATAAAATATTTATATTAACGTTTACAGTGTTGACTCGTCTAATTGACCGTAGTTTAACAGATAGCTAGTAAAAGCAACCAGTAGTGCCAACAAATGTCAATAATGTGGATGGCATTAACAATAATTGGTTGTCATAGTGACGCGTAATAAAATGGCAAAATAAAGATTAAAATGCAGTAAATTGCATGGGAAGTTAAACAGCAACACCTTTAATTTAAGATAAGATTACACAAGGATTTTATATATATATATATATATATATATATATATATATAAAGAAAATATTGAATCCATACATACAATAAACGATATGAAGTGTCGTTAATATTAATGGAAATGTAATCACAGAAAATCATGAGAAATAAAATGCTGAATGTAAATCAAATCATTTAAGAGTAAATCGATAAATCTTTCATCTGTAGTAGATGCAAACAAGGTCAAGCTTACGAAGTATACAGTTACGGTAAAAAATGCCTATATCAGTTAACGTGAATAGCATTGGTTCAGCTCCACACATTCCATTGCCTTCTGCACAAAAGCACTACATCACAGTTGTTATAAACCGTGATTAGCTTTCTTGGCTTTCTCAAATCAAACGTACTGATAACAGTACAAAAGACAATTATTATTGATTAAGTGAAATAGGGCGTTTTTGAAAGAAGGCCTGAATCTATATTCCATAGAAAAGTTCACGAACGCTTGTTTAGATAAATCTGGCAGATAATGTTGAAAAACTGAATAGCATGGACTCGAAGGAATAAGAGAAAGTAGATTCTCAATCAAATACTCTGTAGTTTGACAAATATGGTTTAATACTGGGAAGAAAAATCGTCAAAAGATTTATCTAGAATACATAAAATAACAGAAACTGTGCGCAACCAAAATTAATACCAAAGCCTAGAATTACGAAATAAATAAAGAGTATTCTGAATACCGCTAATTGATGAACCCTCGATTACTAACTTAAAGTAATACCCTGGACTAGGTGTTTTCTAAAATGTAGCACGAAAACTGACGATGTCAACTACATATGCTCAATAGTATCAAGAGACTATATAAACGATTAGCACTCGACCAGAAAAGCATCATATCATTAACAAAACACAGTTTTGAAGGCGAGGAAAGTGAAATTACATTTTTTTCGTATTTCGTGCCAAAAAAGCTATGGCCTATGAACTAAGTCAACTTGAAAGCAGCAGCCAACACAGATCTTTAATTAACAAAACGAAAAGGAAAAACTTTGCAAACATAGTGCAATGGATTATTGAACATGGATCTGTTAAAAAGAAATCCCTAGTGTGCAAAAGAGATAACGCAGTAGTGATATTCATGAAAACGTCTATGTTATTCTAAAAGGAAAGTAGAACTAACACTAAGCAAGTTTACTGACACATCAAACGACGGGTGCTTTACACATCGGAGTGCTCAAACTTGCTCGATTCGCAATATCCTAACTATATGACTTATTTCGCAGCGATAAAACCCAGTAACACATACCAGATGGCACCAGGCTTCAACACGTCATTCGTCATTTTTTTACATAGACAGTTGAAATATACGCAACTACAGTATGCTTCGAAACAATAGGATTTAACTAAAAAATATGCAAATCAGCGAATGATTGTGTTTAGTTATACGCAAGATATATCACTTCAAAATAGGAATCCTTACAAAGCAACGAAGAAGATAAAAAAGCCAAAATTCGATACATGCTTTGTACTAATTCAAATAATCTAAATTTTATCGCAACAAAGGCTGTTACGAAAACATAGAATAAATATACACCAATGCAAACAAATATCAACTCCAAATTTAACGAAACATGAAAATAGGATCGCAAAGACGCATCAATGAAGAAATGCAACATTAATTAGTTTTATCGTGGCTCAAGAGGTGAACATTTCAGTCAAATTCTACCAGTTTAGGTCCGCACGAAAAACGAAACAGAATTTCAGTAACAAGAACGATACAAAGATTACTCCGGACACAATTATACGGCAGGAAAAAGAAGTTTAAAGTTCATTAATTGTCAATCACTACAGGGAATAAAGGTCACCAATACCAAAAATGAACTGCACTCATATAAGAAGCAGTCATTTCAGTGAGGTTCATCAAAAGGACTATTTCTATAAATTTAGCATAAATAACAGTTTTTGTAGAATTATGAATAATTGAATTGTGTTGTGGAAATTAGAAAGGAGAGTTTTGGAATCCAATTACTAAGGAATGCTAACATTTATGCGGACAAGCTTGGTATGAGAACTGCGTATAACGCATATGTTCTTCGTTTTTGTAATCATGTACATGTTTTATTATTATTTTTATTGCCTGCTATGCTTTAACCTCTCACTTTCCACATTAACTGAGTATTTTATTCCCCCTAATCCAATTTGTGCCAAAATCTTTTGAAACTACATTTTCAATTTGCCGTTTAATGATTCGGTACGCATGAATTCAATACCAATACAACACGTATACAAAATATATTTTATGCACTGAATTTCATTCTTAAAAAAGAACCAAATAGCAAATCTATATTAAACTTAAACGTAATAATAAGAATATATTTTAATTTTACAGCAGCCCAGTGGTACAATGCGTTCTAATGAAATGTGAGCTTCAACCACTGCACTACAGATGTGCAATATGATCAGAAATTTGGATACAAATTATCACTCTAAACTCAATTATTCCGCATAGACAAATTTATTTAGTACATACACTTATATATCACAGTCAATAAGCAAAATTATTCTGAAAATATTTTCTAGGATATACGGGTGACAAAAATTAAAAAAAATAATATGTAAATTATTCGATCAGCTTCAATTTAAATAATGCAAATATAGAGGATATCCTATTTGTTCGTCAATTTCAAAATAATATTGTTATGCAGTGGATCTTTCAAATACTGCCTTTTAGAAGGTCAAATCTCCTTATATTTTATATTCAATGAATACTCTCAAACAATGAAACATCAATATGTTTTTGACTGCTGGATAAACAGGGAATTTCTATACCGAAAACCCGTCCTATTTTACGTCTAACTAGTATGAGAAAAGGTAGGCCGATGTATATACATGTATATTATGCATTGGATATAGAATCCGGAGGGTTGTATACGAGTAAACGGCGTTATCCGAATGACGTGTGCATTTTTGCTTGCTGGCTAGTCATTAGTAGAGGCGAGAAATTCGTCTCAAAACAATTATATACCAAGAGGAATATTGCACAGGCCAAAGTTACCACATAACTTTGTTGATTCCTGGCTCCCACTAATGTATAGCCAATAAACACATAGAGCATGTATGAATGCGATAACACCGCTGACACGTGAACACTTTGACAAAATCTCCTGCTTTTTAGTGAACTAGCTTTTTTATTAGTTACGCCATGCGTAAAATATGCGTGTTCAACCCTATTGCACATACTTAATGCGGCTACCATATTCACTCACGTCTGTGATGTTCATATTTAGTGCATGCCTATACGGAAACGTGATCTGGTTGTTTCAACGGTAGAAAGGATGCAACAAAAATGTTAAAACTTGTAATCAGGTTGTCTATGCACTCTGTTGTGATAAACGCATTTAAATTCTTTGGCCTAATTTGTCAGCTCTTCTGTGTGACACAATACTATTCAGCTTACAGTGCGAGTCAATCACCGCTTCAAGCCTCACGAGAATCTTTCTTTTGATGTTAGGCTGGAAAAAAGTTGACGGTGCCTACTTCGGTAGTTCTGTAAAGTAGTTCGGCAAAGTCTCACAGGCTAAAACAAACATTGTCCACCAAGCTTTCAGAAAACGGTATCCATTTCAGGGGCCGCAAGAACACAATCTATTCTTTCGTGCACAGATACGCGCCATTACTTTACAAGCTGAAAAGAAAAAGGTAAAGAAAAATACCACAATAGCGTGGAAAGTTAGAAAGTAATTTTATATTCATTTATTGAAGAAATAATACTTGCGTGTTTGTATCTATGAGTATGCTCTTTGAGCTGCAATGCACTTAGAAAGTGATTAGTCAATGGTCAATGCTAAATAATTTAACAGGTAACCAAGAGTATCTAGAACCTAAAAACATGTTTCTATTGAACTGCAATGGGTTGCTAATCGATGAATTTATTTACTTAGAACATTTATGACAATTTTCAAATCCACGAAGGTTTTCATGAGCCCACTCCTGGCTTCAGCTGATTTTGCTAATTACGCTTATTATGTCGCATACGCCAATCAGCGCGGTGGATTAGCAAATCTATGTTTTTTAATTCCATTATATTGTTTATTGCAGTAACAGAGGTAAACTGCATACATCGATCACCGACCAAAGCAATCTGATATTGATGTTTTTGATTCTATTGGTTAAATAAAAATTGCCTACCAAAAGACATTGATCCTGAGATAAGTCCACGAATTGTACCTTCCTGTCCTACCGCTATTTCGAACACCATTCCTGATGCACCTGCAGTAGAAATTTTATTGTCAATTGAAGTTTACTATAAGACCACGTACGCACCCTTGTCTTCGGACAAACGTAGCACATTTTAGTGTAAAGTTGAATCCACAAAAACGACAGACAGGCATGCACTTAATCATACATTAGTTGTCGCAATATTTATCACATTTTCATTCTGAAGAAGAATTTGCCTTACAAAAGGCGTAATTGGATAACGAAAATTCAACGGTAAACTGGAGGAAAGCGGAGTTCCATGAAGCGATATAATGAATTTTGAATTAAAACTCTACAACTATATGAATCAAAATTACCGGAAGACAAACAAATTGCTTTTTGCGTAGATTTAAGGTGGCTGCGCACCAAAGTATGTAGATGACTAGATGATATGACATCAAACCACGTGTAAAATACAATGCGTAATTTTGAATCTTGCTGCTTTCTAGGATATAACTTGAAAGAGAAGATCTCTAAAAATGAACAGTTTATAATTCATGAAAAATCGCGCGCACCTATCGTTCAAAAGAACGCTTATGTTTAATCAGCCCTACTATATATAAGGTGTAGCGCATCTAGTAACAAATTAGTTCAATTGTGACCAGAAGGATAAACCAAAGACAGCATAAACGGAAAGTATAATCTCGTGTACATTCGTTTCGTGCTTACTGGCGACTCAACAGTAGGAGCCGGTATTATCCCCTATACCCACTACATATTTAAGCAAGGAATATGAGACAATTGGGTGTTGTAATCTCTCAAACGAATGGATATGCAAGCAGTTGTGGATTTAATTTCATATAAATTCTTAAGCAATGCAAATTCAAAGCCATCTCACTAAGTATTTTATATATATATTTATATATATATATATATATATATATATATATATATATATATATATATATATATACCGAGCCTTATAAGATACCAACACTATGGTTTATTAGTCGGCAAATGGTACCAAAACTATAGTTGCCGAGTCGGCACATGACACCAACACAGTGGATTTCAAGATTTGCTAAATTTAACCAAAATCGAATTTATGAATACCTCTTACTCTTAAAGCTGCTCTACAAAAGTCGATTTTAGGCGAAAAACAATTTTAAAAATCCATGTATCGAAAATACTTTCGAGGTTTGACAAGTGATCTTGTTTAAACTGAGCTAATATTGCTACAAAAATGGTTGAAAATCAGGGGGAGTCTGACGACAACCAGAGTTACGTGTAGAGGCCTGTCTAATTTTTCTTTATTCTTTCGAAACCCACTGTGAGCTCGACGAGAAGTCCTTAATTTATGTTTGGACAGGAATGGCTAAATCTAAGAATATTTTCAAAGCTTTGAAATAGCGTTTTATCTATCGAGTATGTCAGAAAATTTGACTCAAATCAAACATTTAAAGCGTAGGTATTCAAAAACTGTGTAAAACTGGGACACATGGTGTTCAATGAGTAAAATTTATATCAGAGTTCAGTTCGCGAGAATAAGATAAACACCGATCCGATTGTGTCTAACCAGTCATACAACATAACAATCGTATAGTCCGACAAACGTACTGGTCTATTTTGATCTTCTATGGTCATTATCAGAGCAGGATGACAAACTGGCTAACGAGGATCAAACCTGAGCGCACAAATGTGTAAAGAAAAAAGAAATATATATCCCCCGCTTGTAGTAGTCTCGCATACAGTGTGCTTGACTTGAAATCTCGGCAGCACAATTTCTTTGTCATCACGACAATCTAAAGTGCGGCTAACACTAGTTTTGCTAGGTTATGTGACCGATTAAGCACATTTGGATTGGTTGTCATATCAAGCTCGCAAACTTGACTTAAAGAATTGTAATCATTACACTCGCAATCAATAATTAGTTAAAAACATAACTTTTGTATGCGTGGCAAAAGCTTCAAAACTTTAATATTCGTGACTGCAAAGAATTTGTGCAGCCGACATTCACAATCACGTACAATGTACAATAAACTACTAGACTTGAGAACCTCATATTCAATTTTTCTTCTTTCAAATCTGTATTCCAGTTAATCAGTTTACTGTCGCGCTCTCACGGCGCACTAGTAATAGGTGACTTAGTGTTTTTCATAATTATACGGCAGTGAAGCATCCGTTTTTTAACGCGAATGCATTGCTCTGCTATCGTCCTATCTAATAATGCGTTTCGTTCATCAGAGCACGACGTAAAATTGACCAATGAGGATCAATCCATTTTGTTTACATTGTTCCTGATTAAATGTGGGCTGTCAAATAATACTATGTCGCCCATTCCTAATGAAGATGGTTTTTCTTCGGAGTGTTCCTTCTGTCTGCCAGATGACAGTGGCCAAATTTTCCTTTAGCAATCGAAACCAGACCTTCGCGTCTTGTTCGCTTGTTCTCATTCCGTCATTTGAGCGCTACTGCGTTGTTGGATCAAACTGGAGTCTTTAAATAAAACAGCATGATGGTTGTCCCATCAGACCCGACAGGGTTCATGCTGCCTTTCCTGGGCTGACTAGCTTGTTCCCGTCTTTCGTCAGACCTGCGATTTCTACACACAATGCGTATACAATCTTCCACTTCGAGGCAGAGAACAATTTGGCAGATGCTTAGTCGAAGGTATGCATGATCGAGTTTAAAAGCATTGGCATTATCAATACTGATTTTACCTGCGAACGTAATATAATTCCTCATTCACAAACATTAAGATTAATTGACTTCTCATTCAATAAATTGCGCCATCAATGGAATCAAAGTTAAGCACATAGCTTTAATTGCAATGAAATACGCTCATAAAAATAATAAGCAACACACAAACGTTATAATTGCGTTGAAAATATTTGCGCATATTCCTCTTAACAAAACTCGAATTTTTTGGTCTATTAATATTTCGTTCAACCATACAGACAGTCCACTTAAGAATCGCGTTCTTTATAGTTAAATGTGCACAAAATCAAGAACAAAAATGACGAAAAATCTAAATCAAAGTTATTTTATCAATTTATTTATATTCAAATCCGTGTCCATTAATGAAGCATTAACAAGCCGAAATCTTCAGCTTTAGTCATCGAGACAATTCACAATAGTTTTCAACGAAGTTATATAAAGCAACACCACCATACGGAAGAAAGAGACAGACGTTTGTCATAAAGAAATGCACACAGATTATAGAAATAGCCTAATACAAACGCATGTATACACAATGTCAAGGAGGAGAAAGAGAAAGAGAGCGAAAGAATAAGGTGAGAGCATGCTCAATACACACCACTTTCCTCTACGTAATGCAAATAGAGCAGATTGTCAAAATTCTCGTAGCAGACAGTTTAGTGAATAAAAGAATTACTAGTCAGAGAAAAATCGCATCAAGCAGTATTGAGCAAGATGCAAATCTAAACATCGTCGCAATAAAAATGTGAAGACGACAGAAAGTTATGATTTCAAGAACCAACTATGAAAAAACTTGAAATGCATCAATCGTAGTCCAAGACAAATCCACTGACTTATAAAATAAAAACTATATGATCAACGGTGGTAACAATTCTTCAAATCGAGTTTGCGAGCTTGAGGTAAACACCAATCCCAGTGTATTTAACCAGTCATTGAACAACATAACAAAACTACCGTCAGTCACACGTACTGAAGAGTTCCTACCATCCATGATCATCATCAAAGTACAACGGCAAATTGAATAGCGAGGATCAATGACGAATATGGAATTCCATAAAGCGTGCCTACAATCCAAAAAAAGATTGCAGACAAATTCTTAACCAATATAAATGAATTATTGTAAACTGGACGGTAGATAATAAGATAGTCTTTGCTTCTGAAGCCAAACTTACCATGTTTTAGAATACTGAAGTTAATATGAATGAAAAACTATTCGCCAGCAACGTTATAGCTACAACTTAATCTAGAATCGCTGCATTTTGTACCATAATGGCGATGAGCAATTCACCAAAGCGAGATTTGCCCTAACATAGCAGATTAAATTAGTCTGGTGCGTGTTCTCGTATTCCGGTATGATCAACGTTTTAAATGTCAAATAACTGAATATCGGTAAGGATCTTCTCCCCAAGAAGCGTTATTGAGACGCCTGTAGAAAATGCAAACACGATTTAATTGGACAAGACTGTAACAATAACTCATTATTGCCAAATATCGGAAACAATAGTGAACTGTACTGAGAGGCTAGCACTAATGTGGGTACAGATCGATGAAGCAGCATAGCAATGCTAAATTATGCGGACAATTGTGGTCCAGACACCATTGTTACGCTTCGCTCGTTACTAACTCATGCGCAACTCCGTTTGAAAAAAGCGACAAATAAATGAATTTGTCTACGACTGACAGTAAAAAGAAGGTTAGCAAAATTGTAACTGGCTTACAATGGTCTGTAATAAATATTTGGAGCCATAGTACGGATTGATCATGTCATTGCACAGTATATCGCAGTCTAAAGCGCATTTTCCTATTCCGCAAAGAAAATGGCACGAACAACGTATTAAAGAGCAGAAAACAGGAAAGCGTAAAAAATCTTCCATCCAAAGAGTGTTACAGAGACACAATTACAAACTGCAACGATGATATAGTTGAACAGGTTTTGACCAATGACACATTACCGTTGAACGCTGGAGTTAATTGCGAAATGTGCAGAAAGGCCTGAGCTAATGTCGATAGAGGCCGATAAAGCGACATAACCAGACTAGTCTCAAGAAATTACAACAATCACAGTTTGATCAACATTAACACCTTCAGACATCTTGTGGTAGTCAACTAAGCCCAACAAAGATAAGGTAGTTAAAAAGATGATTCTGCTAGAAACCTACAACGAGATCGCTATTAAACTCGATTTGATGAAATACCGCACCAAATTTACAACCAAGAATTATGATACACACGTGGATATATCCTGGCTGACGATCTGGTCTAACACCACTCAATTCAACCATAGTTGACTTTAATTGATTCTGTCATGTCAAACTCTGTTCATTTTGTTTTGTACGTAAATCTGGAGCCGGCTGATATAATAATGCACCACTGAGCAATCGAATTGAAGGCATACGTAAAACGTGACCAAGCCAGTACAGTTAATGGAGCCCATTTTCTTTAAATCAAATTTGCGTGTTTGAAGTAAACACCAATCCCATTGTATTTAACCAGTTCTCGAACAACATAGCACAAATAACGCCAGTCGCAACGCACTGACGCGTTTCGACCTTCTATGATCATCATCAGAGTGCGACGGCAAACTGACTAGCGAGGATCAAACCGCATTGCATATATATGGAAAGCAAACTTAGATATGCGGCTCTCACCTCTAGTAGTCTTGCATACATTGTACGTGACCGGAAATGTCAACTGCGGTTTGATCCTCGATAGTCAGTTTGCCGTCGTACTCCGACGATGATCATGGAAGGTCGCAACGTGTCAGTGCGCTGCGACTGGCGGCAGTTTTGTTATGTTGTTCGAGGACTGGTAAAATACAATCGGATTGGTGTTTACTTCAAGCACGCAAACTTGATTTAAAGAATTGTTACCTCCACCCGCGAAATCAACTATTGTTTAATTGTGAAGCCCTATTTGTTTCTCTAACGAGGAGCACTTGTTGGTCAATACAAAAATACGTCTATGTATGCCAGTGTTGCTTATTCATTGTTGGTAACATCGGCATAATACTAATTTTTAGAAGTAGAACATGAATCCAAATCATTTTTTCTTTAAATAAACGGATAAGCACATCCGAAACGAAGCAATAAACTCAAACCATGCGTATGGTTTTATCGGCCATAAAATTCAAATGCCTCTTCTATTTTCCGTTCTGATGGAAAACTTTTGTTTCGCGCAAAAAACACATTTTAACGCATCATTACGTATTACCGACAACTATTAGCAAATGCAATGCTAACATGAAAGAAATCGAAGGAAAATGAAGAGAAATTCTATTGACTACAAAACTACCACAGTACCGACGGAGATTTAGGGCAATTAAATGCAAAATAAAGATCCAGCTTCCCCGTTCGTCACTCGATTGTTTCAGTGAAGGGCTCAATAAATTCCCGCATTTCGCTCTACCTGAGGGAAATTTAGATCAACAATTGAATTAGCAACTGTGAATTAGGTATCCCGTGCCTAATAACAAATTGTTTCATATGGAGTCAGATTGATGCACCAAACGAAAATTATAATCTCATGCACACATGCGTTTCGTGCTTAATGGCGACTCATTAGTAAGAGCCCCTATCATGCCCCATATCCACAATATATTTTGCTAGCAAATGCAGGGCAGGTGGACGATGCAATGTACTAAACAAATGTGTATTTAAGCAATAATTGAGTTAATTTCATATAGTCTTCGACAATTCGACTTTAAAGCCAACTCACTATATATTTTATATATACAAGTTCGTTCAATTGCCCCACATTTCTCGTCCAAATATATGGTTGATATAGGACGCAGTGCCGTTAATACAGAATTTGTTATATCTTTCTGGTCTTTGAAATGATTTGTTACGAGGTGCGTAACACCTAATACACAATTGCTTGTATATTTATATATATATATATATATATATATATATATAAACTCTCTGCTGCAAACAATACATAAGGAGGCCAGAGTGTATGGTTTAACTGGAGTAACAAGTGTTCGGAAATTGTTGTAATTCTCAATTTGGGTGAACTTTAGCATAAATTTATATCCATCAGGTTGGTATCATGTACCGACTCGGAAACCATAGTGTTAGTATCCGGTACTCATCGATTTCAAAAAAAGGTATCAGTTACTAACACAATGGCCATAGTGTTAGTATCCTTTACAGACTCGGTATATATATTATATAGTGTGAGTTAGCATTGAAGTCGTATTGTCGTTGACTTCAGATTATGTTAGCTTCACTATGACAGGTTTACACATTCGTCTAGGAGATTGTACCGTCCTATTATTCTACATTCTTCTACCAAATATATAGTGGTTAAAGGGCGTAATACCGGCTCCTACTGATGAGTCGCCAGTAAGCACGAAACGAATGTGCATGAGATTATACTTTCCGTTCATGCTGCCTTTGGTTTATCCTTCTGGTCACAACTGAACTAATTTGTTACTAGGTTCGCAAAACCTAATACATACTTGCATATATATTAGTTCTTCGCAACAAACAGTATTTAACTGTAATATATTGAATTGAATGAGGTCATGCTTACCGCGAAATGTGATAACTGATATCGATGAAGACCAGAGTGTATGGTTTAACTGGAGTAACAGGTGTTCGGAAATTGTTGTAATTCTCAATTTGGGTGAACTTTAGCATAAATTTATATCCATCAGGTTGGTATCATGTACCGACTCGGAAACCATAGTGTTAGTATCCGGTACTCATCGATTTCAAAAAAGTTATCAGTTACTAACACAATGGCCATAGTGTTAGTATCCTTTACAGACTCGGTATATATATTATATAGTGTGAGTTAGCATTGAAGTCGTATTGTCGTTGACTTCACATTATGTTAGCTTCACTATGACAGGTTTACACATTCGTCTAGGAGATTGTACCGTCCTATTATTCCACATTCTTCTACCAAATATATAGTGGTTAAAGGGCGTAATACCGGCTCCTACTGATGAGTCGCCAGTAAGCACGAAACGAATGTGCATGAGATTATACTTTCCGTTCATGCTGCCTTTGGTTTATCCTTCTGGTCACAACTGAACTAATTTGTTACTAGGTTCGCAAAACCTAATACATACTTGCATATATATTAGGTCTTCGCAACAAACAGTATTTAACTGTAATACATAAGTCCCTTAGCATGCAGATTTTTATACTCATTTTAAGACCCAATTACTGAAAATGTAGATTTATTTCTGTGTATATAACGAAGTTTCAGAATAAGCAGTTTACAAATGTAAACTACTGCATTACCACAGAAGCCACAAAAAACAGATTTAAATAAGCAAAACATGCCTAATAAAAAGTATGCCGAATATGGTTAAAAAATAACTTGAAATTTCACGTGCGAAAATCGCTAAAATCTTAGTAAAAGAAAACTGTACTTGTATAAAGACACGTGACTAGGTCAGCGTATAAAGAACACAAAGAGTGAGGGTTAGTTAACAATTGAGTGAAAATGACAAACAGCCCATTTCAGAAAACTTGCAATAGCTCTGAAAAGTCAATAAAATTAGTTTAATTATAACAAAAGCATTATATATTTTTCGCGATAGGATGTAAGTTCCATTAAGCAATTTTGTTATTTCACGCATATATAAAATTGTGTAAAGCAGGATATATATAGGTGCGTATGTGTGTACATTTTACAGTCGCCGTTGACATCCAGAAAAGAAACGAGTAATTGCTAATAAATGTACGCCTCCTGCTAGATTTATTTTATTGTATGAATTTCGCCCTGGGTCCCTAAGGCACCTGTGACACTTTCTTTAGTTAACTATATAAAATTCTCGCTCTTTTACCAAAAATTTCAATTAAGTACTTCAGGTTTGTAGACAAAAGAATATCTTACCAGAAGCGAAAATTACTTTCTGATAGTGCATTATGTTCCTTAGAAATCCATTGCTGTTTCGAGTAATTTCTCGAGTCAATTACAAAAAGAAACAAACCGTTTTTTCTGTCAGCCAAGATATAGTTCATATTAATTGGACACGATACGTATATCAGCGTGCCAATATGTACGGACATCCATGCCTTCGACGTAGATGGTTCAATCAATAATCATGACTAAATGACTAAACGCACGTTTCGTCCCCCAGAGTGCTCAGACCAAACAAAAGCGACCAAGACTCTCCACTGCATGTTTAATTTAAGAAATTTGCTCCGATGTTAAGTAGTACCACCAGTTGCTTTCTTCATAGTTTAACTTTCCTGTCATGCAATCTGTCACAGACTATGATGAAGGTTTACCAATATCAAGGATACGAACTTGATATAAACATCTGACCCATCTGCTTGTCAGCAATAGCTAAGAATTGTATAGTGTATAAAAAGCAATTAATCCAGTAGACCAGTTTAATCCTTATTGGGATCACATCACGTACTGGCCAGAATTTGCCGCGGACAGGGCTCGAACTTGGGCACACCTGCTTCGGAATCTGGTGCTCTAACCACTAAGCCATCCCGCCGCACACTACACACAATTATTAGTCACAGTACCTCAGTTAGTTTCCTTCAGGGTGTTTATTTCAAGTTCCCAGCCTTGATTATAGTAATTGTTATCACAGCCCGCGCAACCAATGTTCGTTTAATTATATAAATGTTCATTTCAATACCACTTCCCCATGTAGTGTGATGTCTGTTCAGTAATGACAGATTTGGGATGGTTAGTTGGAACTTTGGGTCTAAATGGATGCCATATGAGCTCCACCTAAAGGAAAAATAGACTAACCAAGTTACATTAGTTAGTATATAACTGAAAATTGTGTGCAGTGTAGTGTGCGGCAGGATGGCTCAGTGGTTAGAGCACCAGATTCCGAAGCAGACGTGCCCAGGTTCGAGTCCTGTCCGCGGCAAATTCTGGCCAGTACATGATGAGTTCCCAATAAGGACGAAACCGGTCTACTGGATGAATTGCCTTTTCTACACTATACAATTCTTAGTTTATACTGACATATGTAAGTAATTAATGGGTCAGGTGTTTATATCAAGACCGCAACCTTGATTATAATAATTGTTATCACCACCCGCGCAACCAATGTTCGTTTAATTATATAAATGTTCATTTCAATACCACTTCCCCATGTAGTGTGATGTCTGTTCAGTAATGACAGATTGTGGATGGTTAGTTGGAAATTTGGGTCTAAATGGATGCCATATGAGCTCCACCTAAAGGAAAAATAGACTAACCAAGTTACATTAGTTAGTATATAACTGAAAATTGTGTGCAGTGTAGTGTGCAGCAGGATGGCTCAGTGGTTAGAGCACCAGATTCCGAAGCAGACGTGCCCAGGTTCGAGTCCTGTCCGCGGCAAATTCTGGCCAGTACATGATGAGTTCCCAATAAGGACGAAACCGGTCTACTGGATGAATTGCCTTTTCTACACTATACAATTCTTAGTTTATACTGATATATGTAAGTAATTAATGGGTCAGGTGTTTATATCAAGACCGCAAACTTGATTATAAAAATAGTTGGTTATTAAGTTTCATTGTCGAAGAATTTTTATAAAATAAACTCCAAATCTGCTTGTATACACATATACATACATTTTCCGTTCAGTTGTTCCACATTCCATGAACAAATATATAGTGGCTATGAAGCATCTTTCAGGCTACTACTGATGAGTCTGTCATTACTGTTATCACCACCCGCGCAACCAATGTTTGTTTAATAACATAAATGTTCATTTCAATACCACTTCCCCATGTAGTGTGGTGTCTGTTCAGTAATGGCATATTGGGGATGGTTAGTTGGAACTTTGGGTCTAAATGGATGCCATATGAGCTCCACCTAAAGGAAAAATAGACTAACCAAGATACATTAGTTAGTATATAACTGAAAATTGTGTGCAGTGTAGTGTGCAGCAGGATGGCTCAGTGGTTAGAGCAGCAGATTCCGAATCAGACGTGTCCAGGTTCGAGCCCTGTCCGCGGTAAATTCTGGCTAGTACGTGATGGGTTCGCAATGAGGACGAAACCGATCTGCTGGGTCAATTGCCTTTCTACACTTTACAATTCTTAGTTGATACTGACAAATGTAAGTAATTAATGGATCAGGTGTTTATATCAAGACCGCAGCCTTGATTATAATAATTGTTATGACCACCCGCGCAACCAATGTTTGTTTAATAATATAAATGTTCATTTCAATACGACTTCCCCATCTAGTGTGGTGTCTGTCCAGTAATGACAGATTCTGGATGGTTAGTTGAGCTCCAACTGAAAAGAAAAAAACTAACCGATTTTCCTTAGTTAGAATATGACTGAAAACTGTGCGTAGTGTGTGGTGGAGTGGCACATTGTTTAGAGCACCAGATTGCGAATCAAACATTTCCAGGTTCGAACCCTGTCAGCGCCAAATTCCGGCTAGTACGTGATGGGTTCCCAATGAGGACGAAACCGATCTGCTGGATCAATTGCCTTTCTACACTTTACAATTCCTAGTTAATACTGACAGATGTATATACTTTATGGATCAGGTGTCATATGGGCTTCACCTAAAAAGAAAAAACTAACTTAATTACTTTAGTTTGTATATGAAGTAAGTTGCTGATGAAAATGATTGGAACAGCCAACTAGTACCTTCGGCGCATAACAGCAGAATCTTTTAAAAACGAAGAAAATCGAATACTAATTATTCATTACGGTAGTATCACCGTGAACCTTGCTGTTTTTAAATGTATACAATTAAAGAGACAAACTATAATGCTCCGTTTGGCTTCGCAAATGGAAATTCAATTTTTTTAAGCTAATATGTGCATGCTTTAAGAAACTTAAGCAAAAGCCCATGCTCACCCCCTATTGCTAGGGCAGAATTTTCTTCATCATTCTCGAGGTAGACATGTAGCATGTTGCCTTTATTAGTACTCGAGTAGAAAAGTATCAAAACTGGTTTTGCAGTCATATAGATTATGATGCTGCTGTAGCATATTTTGCTCGAGACTAATGTTCTTGTTGTCGTCATCAGATGTCAAGTTGCATTTCTCTAGTGGCAGTACCGTTTACAACATTTACGGTACAGCTGTCTAGAAACCGCCAATCGTCCTGTCAGAAATTACTTGACATTTCGCTATATAGATTATTTTGATGTGATTATGTATACTTTGCCAGTATAAACCAAACATGACACAAGGCATCAAATGAAATACACTCAAGCATTGCGCATATGTTTGTGTGCATGTAAGGGTCATTCTCATTGTATTATAGAGTTATATCTAGGACCTGATTATTCTGGTATTGATGTGTTCAGTTTTAACCAACTGTGCTTTGTTGGCTGTTATGTGTATGAATTTTTTTCCTCTGAATATATATATATATATATATATATATATATATTTGGGATTGCAAATATATGACAATTTTGATTATATATATTTTCTAGTTAAAACTGAGTCTTGTCTTAAGTAACGAAAGGCAATTCACTCAGTAGACCGGTGTCGTTCTTATTGGGATCTTGTAAAGAACTGCCCAGTATTTGTCGCGGACAAATCTTCAAAAGGGGTACAACTGCTTCTGAGTGAAGGACTTTATATACTATGCCACTCCAGCCAAATACCATGTGCAATTTTCAATTATATGCTAACTTATGCTTTGGTAGCCCTTTCATTCAGGTGCAGCCCATGTAACATCTCTGTCGTGCTACAGCTCCAAACAGACGCCCTCAGGTTTTCATTATATTAGTGTTGCTCTCTTAAATGAAATTTGTGAAAGCTGTAGCTTGTAGCCCATATAAATCCAGGAAAATGTTATCCATTCATAAGCATGCTCACATGATAATGAACGAATTTTTCAAATCGATTGAGTGTCATCTTTTGTTTGGAAGTTGCTGAATTTTAAACTTAAACTAGTGCAGTTAAAAAATAGAAATGTTGAAATACTAAGTGAAAAAATATTCTCACAGTGGTTTCGTGCGAAATAAATTATATCAAAATTATCCTTTGTCTATTTACTTCCTTGGTGCTAGCAATATGGTACAATACACCTGTTAAAATCATGACTTGCAAGTCTATATTTGTTCAAACACACATTGTGTATGTATCTACAGTAAGTGCTAAAAATAGAATATAAATACGAGACCAATAATTCACTAACAGCGTAGATCTAACCAGCTGGTATACAAAGTAGCATTCAGATGATAGCATGGTAAATAAAGCATTAAATACATTCATATATACAATGATAAATTGTACAGGTGGCAATTACTTGTATTTATTTACTTCCTCTACGCGACCAATTTACGTGAAGGGATAAGCCGGCTTCAGTGACCAACCATAAAGACTCTTTTAGATATTGTGAAAGCGATGACATTAAAAAACTCTGTCATCTTTCTAGATCGCAACTTTAGCATTTATACAATCAAATTTAATCTACAATAAAGCAGAAAATTGATTTAACCTTAGGGCTTTCATCTGGAGCCTTTTTCAACCTTTGACGTTCTCACAACCAGTATCAATTGAGATAAAATAAACCTTGGTAAGTGTAAGTTTATAAAATTGCGCTCAGCGAAAATTCAGTATAGCACCTACATGTACACAACTTTTCAGAACATTTAAAAGATACCACGCCAACTTGAATCCCATAGTATAATTATAAAGTTTCAAATCGGCCAAAATGAACGAGGACTAAATCAAGCCCAAGACATTAATCTAATCGTAGTCAACTAAATAGATGTGCGAATAGAGAAACTAAAATCTAGTTCATCAGCGTAGTTGCTTTCAGTACAATCTGAGTCATTAAAGCATAATGGATAATGCATTACCACTGGACTCAGTCTACCCCTAGATTTTAGCGCGTTGGCCCCGCCATAGTACCTATTAAATATTAACGGCGTGAAACTGCATATAATGGTGCTCGAATTGTCGCTACTGCGCATCCACACATTCACCGAAGTTCTTTCCGTTAAATGGAGAATCAACTGCGTAGTCGTCCTTCAAAGATGGCATTCACAACAACGCAATCATCATTGTTCACCTAGATGCGATGAGAAAAATATCTTGGACCAACCGGATATTACAGATGGGCTTGTAATATGTGCTTTCAAGTACCAACTCCCGACGCTACGCAAACTGTAACGTCAATCACACTGAACAGTACGAATTGGTGTATAGAGCTATCGAAGTGATGCAAACCACAAACAGTCATCTACGGAGCCCCGATAGGATAATGGAGCATAGAAAACCCCTTACCCTTGAGACATTTGGATTGAAGGTAAGAACAGAGGAACGGTCCTATAGAAAATTTACATCTTTTCAATTGCAACTAATACAACAGATAAAAGCAAAACAATTAAACAATAATTGTTTGCGCGGTTGGTCGTAACAATTCTTTAAATCAAGTTTGCGAGCTTGAAATAAGCACCAATCCCATTGTATTTAACCAGTTGTCGGACAACATAGCAAAACTAAGTGCCTGCGACTGGCGGTAATTTTGATATATTGTCCGACGACTGGTTAAATACAATGGGATTGGTGTGTATTGCAAGCTCGCAAAATCGATTTAAAGAAATAATACAACAAATGCTCAATAATTTAACGGTAGTTTCTATAACACTACTATTGCATGCAAAGTGCGACTCCCGCAAAGTAGTGGACAAGTTCGAAGACGGATAGAGATGCTCCCAGATTCCAGTCACGTGTGCTTGAGACCCGAACACATTTTAGTTTACAAATAAGAAAATTCACAGCACAAAACAACACGGAGTCGATTTAAAAATTCAACCACTATCATTTGAGCTTGATTATGACGAATTCCACCAGCAGAATCCAATCCATTTTGCGCCATTACAGATTTCGGATAGATACGCTCGTTAACGAAAGTGTAGCAACGTAATTAAACGCAAATTTTTACCTTAATTTAAATAATTTTAAATATAACAAATATATAATTAAGACATTTTACTCATTCTGATAATGCACAAAAATGTCCAAATGTGTCAATCTGTGTCGATGATATAGCTTCAAGTAATTAATTTTGATAAGCATTGTTTGTTGAAAAAAATATTATTTAATTAATAAATGCTGAGTATTTATTATCCAGTTAGAAAGAGTAATGTTAAAAAATTCAAGGGTGTGGTATAACTAAACTAATAAATACAGCAATATTTTATGAATATTTAAATCCACTTCATAAGGAAATGCATAGACCAATAAAGACCATCCATCTCTTACCTTAAATGTAGACCCGTCCTACAACTACTTCAGACGAGAACTCATAATTTCATAACGAATTATACTAAACATAACATCATAATTAACACACCTTTATTGGTTTGCTGTATCCCTGGGGGCAGTTCTTCGAACGGCTCATGTACGCCAACTGAACAGTTCTACCGGCAAGACCTGTCAACAGTTTGGCATCAATCTTGCTTCTAAAAACTTTACCGACAGGTAAGCCCTTGTTAATTACCACAGTGGGTGCATCTGGACCTAACAGTAACTCCGAACCGTCATCTATTGGCATGTTCAGCTTGGGAAGTAGAGTCGGATTAGAAACGGTGTTGTCACGATCTTCAACATGCTTACTGCTAGACGCTTCACCAGGTGTGCAGCTATCTGACAATGCAGTTGGATTTACATGCAGCTCACTCTCACCACCTAGTTTGTATTCATAAAAAGGCGCACAGTCTTTGAATAAAACTAAATAAGCAATTTAAGACACACCACACAAAAACGAGTGTTTAAACATCTTCAGTTATGATGATTAGAATAACATATGAATATATAAAATACAAACGGGGTCCATTTGGGATTCTTCACTGATATTTTGAGATTCAATTATTTTAAAGTAGTTTTGAACTATTATCTCTTAGAAAAATAAACTAAGTGTTTCAAAACATTTGGTGTCATCCGCTTACTCGTTTGCACAAATCGAATAGCTTGACTGCTACAATGTAGCGAATTGATGTCTTTAGTAAATGCCAATT
The DNA here is from genome assembly GCA_029291075.1 of Eudiplozoon nipponicum. Taxonomy (NCBI): domain Eukaryota; kingdom Metazoa; phylum Platyhelminthes; class Monogenea; order Mazocraeidea; family Diplozoidae; genus Eudiplozoon; species Eudiplozoon nipponicum. Next base: position 64,093 of record JAQBSW010000927.1, read on the forward strand.
TTGTGCCAGAACTCAATTCGACCCCGGTACTTTACATGGCGAATTTTCAGAAGCAAAAAAGAATATGTAGTATTAGGTACATACGGTGTGCAACAACGATCAGGAAGCGCGAAATTCACATGAATGGGTACGCACGCATACAAAAACGCACACATTTGCACATAACTCACCAGTTTATATTAAATTTGAATACAACAATTTTTGTTTATTTCGCTGCGAATTAAGGATATTGTAGATGACAACTAGCGATGTGTAAAAATTCTTTCCGATTCTCGCTGTAAATCCACGTTGTTTGGAGTTTAATTTCTATAAAAAACAGGTACAGCAATTACGGAATTCAATTAATGAAGCCAGACAATGGCTCAGGTATTATCTTTATGAACACCATTTGTAATAATAATCAATTGAGCAATGCGCTTCATGATGAACATAAATTCAAACCGAGCAGAGTAAATAAACACAGACTGTAAACTGCCGAGGAATTAATATGACATGCATTATACGACATTTTCAACAAAAAAACAAATTGAAACACGTGCCACCAGAATGTTTAGCATGTCGAAGATACACGAAGTAGTTTGAACGAGCAACTTGTTTTTTTGAAATTAATTAATACAGCGATTGACGCTACAAAGCACAAACTAGCGGGCAAATTAAAAGAATCCTACAGCTAATACACACTTAACACCTAGTAACAAATTTATTTAAATATGGCCAAAAGGATAAACCAAATACAGCATCAACGGAAGGTATAATCTCGTGCACATTAGTTTTGTGCTTACTGGCGACTCATCAGTAGGAGTCGATAATACGCCCTTTAGCTACTATATATTTGGGTGAGGAATGTGGAAGAATAGGACGTACAATCTCTTATGCGACTATTTAAATATGCCGTAGTGAAGCTAAATCACTATATATAGCATATATACCAAGGCTGTAAAGTGTACCAACACTGTCTTTTGTGTCAGGACCCAATATCAACATCATTTTACAGAAAAGCTACACGATACCGACACAATGGATTTCAGTCTATGCTAAAGTGCACCAAAAATGAGAATGACAACTATTTTTGAACAAATTTTACTCCATCAAATCCATACACTCTGGTCTTGATCAATATCAGGCCTTAAGGAAATCTTTTGGCTGATATTTAATACTTCAACTTGAAAACATTAGAAGAGCATCATTATTATCATCATGCACAGAAACACAAAAGCCAATAGTAACTACTGTTTAACTGCCATATAATTACAAGAATCTTTTTAAATTTATCTTATAACGAAAAAAAAATTTTTTAGGCACACAAATTATTAGACATTTATGAGAGGGATGACCTAGTTACAATGAGTATATCTACCTAGATAACACACAACACTGAGGAAAACTCAACCTCTACACAACACCATTATAGTCAAACCAGCTTTAAAACAAGACAACCTCAGCAATACATCCACTTTTTCGTTTTCACTATCTCACGTTATAACCATGAACAATACGAAAAATGTTTAAAATAACAATGTCGATTTTAAAAATATTTCCATATATATCTTGCGTTTGTTGACAACACTTTCATTGTCGTTAATGAAGATGTAGAAATTGATGAAATACATAAAGCATTTTATAGTGTAAACTATGATATTAAGTTTACTTGCGAAAGCGACTAAAAGCAATCTGACACACTGTCTCTCATTGACGTATTTTTTATCTAGAAAGAAAGGTGGCAATCTGAAAAAGAAAATTCACCGAAAGCAGACATGGACTGAACAGTACATTCATTTTTTGCTAGCCGTCCCAATTTCTCAAAAGAGAAATTTTATACGCAATTTATCCTACAAAATAAAGAAAATCTGTTCCAAAGAATGCCAATGCCAAGAACTGAGGGGAGCTGAAAACAACTTTCTGAGAACACGGACACCCCGAAAGGTTTGCAGAAGCGAACATGATTAATAAACAAAGACAAAAACAGCAATGAAACCGTATCCAACAAAAATACTATACATGTCAGTATATTTTATAAAATGAACACACAACCGGAAACACACTCGACGAATAAAAAAATCAGTGACTAATGGGATATGTAATACAAAGCATTTTTTTTATAAAGTAAAACGCCTTCTTGACAATAGTTTAAAAGATAAGCTCTATGCAATCGAACTATCTAATACTGAATATAAACTGGTGAATTGTATGTGTGAACAGTACCTTCATTTTTTCCTACATTTCTCAACAAAATATATAGGTGGTAAAAGGACTTAATACTGATGAGTCGCCAGAACGCACGAAACGAATGTGTACAAGATTATACTTTCGGGTTTGGTTTATCCTTCTGGTAACAATTGAACTAATTTGTTACGAGGTGCGCAACACCTAATACACAATTGCTCATGTATTAGTTGTCCGCCACAAACAGTACCTTGAAATAGTAGTTCGGTCAGAGAATTTGTTAAAGTCTTGTTAATACTGGCATAGAAAATAAACAGAGCCGATTTAAATTATTTTTCTGTATTTATGTAACTATTGCTTAGAATTTGAATAATGGCTTTAAGATTATGTCTTGACAGAAAAATTGTCAAGATGTAACAATTTTTAGACAAGTATTAAACTGCCAAAGCCCCACTAATCTCAAGTAAAATTTAAAATTGATCTCAAAATTTAACATACTTTAAAAAGTTACTCTGAACCTGATTTAAATACGAAATTTGACGTAAGTTAAATTCAGAAATCTATAGCACCAAATGCACTTGAGGCACATAAAATGGCATACTCGGCTTGTCGATCATTTAAGTAACAGTTGTTTAGCACAGCCGTACATACATACATATGTAAAAAATGCACAATACATAGATACAAGTGTAAATGCGTACATACAAATATACCAACATAAAATCTTGAAAGCAATCATAAATACATACACACATACATAAATATATAAATAAAACACATGCAAACATGCATACATACATACATATATGCATACATGCATACATGCATACCTGCATACATACATACATACATACATACATACATACATACATAAATACATACATACATACATACATACATACATACATACATACATACATACATACATACATACATACATACATACATACATACATACATACATACATACATACATACATACATACATACATACATACATACATACATACATACATACATACATACATACATACATACATACATACATACATACATACATACATACATACATACATACAGACATACATACATACATACATACATACATACATACATACATACATACATACATACATACATACATACATACATACATACATACATACATACATACATACATACATACATACATACATACATACATACATACATACATACATACATACATACATACATACATACATACATACATACATACATACATACATACATACATACATACATACATACATACATACATACATACATACATACATACATACATACATACATACATACATACATACATACATACATACATACATACATACATACATACATACATACATACATACATACATACATACATACATATACATACATACATACATACATACATACATGCATACATACATACATACATACATACATACATACATACATACATACATACATACATACATACATACATACATACATACATACATACATACATACATACATACATACATACATACATACATACATACATACATACATACATACATACATACATACATACATACATACATACATACATACATACATACATACATACATACATACATACATACATACATACATACATACATACATACATACATACATACATACATACATACATACATACATACATACATACATACATACATACATACATACATACATACATACATACATACATACATACATACATACATACATACATACATACATACATACATACATACATACATACATACATACATACATACATACATACATACATACATACATACATACATACATACATACATACATACATACATACATACATACATACATACATACATACATACATACATACATACATACATACATACATACATACATACATACATACATACATACATACATACATACATACATACATACATACATACATACATACATACATACATACATACATACATACATACATACATACATACATACATACATACATACATACATACATACATACATACATACATACATACATACATACATACATACATACATACATACATAAATGCATACATACATACATACATATAAACGTATACAAAATATGATTAAGTATATCAATTCGATCTTTTCTATTGACTATTATGTTTGAATGTGTACAAGAAGTCATTGATTATTCAAAAATATTTTACAAAAATAAGAATACGTGCGTAGCATTTCTCAAGTAAAGAAACAACTAAGAAAAATCTAATATTTACATTATTAGTTTGGATAAAATTTTTAGCTCAATTTACTGAAGCACAATTTTAAATTTGAAACTGGGCTAGTAAATCAATTGCAAACTGTATATTAGTTTGAAATAAATGAGTTCTATGCAACTCTAAATTCCTGCGGGAGCTAATTAGATTGGTAAGCATTGAAGCGTGAATCCTTACAAATCAGAAGACAAGCACGATCAAATGGCAACAGATGAAGCGTACGTAACAGGCCTACGGAAACGTGTCGAATGGCTAACTTTAACATGAATTGCGCGTTGCAAACATTAAGCGAATTGTTTTTATTGATAACGAGCAGCTGCAAAATAACTGCCGATGATAATGATTAAAGATGCTATCATCCATTATTCACTTCCAAAAGAAATTTGTCGACGAAAAATCAAAGTTCAAGGGCGCGGATTATAACAGTGCATAATCCTAATTAACCTGACAATGAATTTAGAATAGCAGAAGCGACAATCTTTTAGGTGGTCCAGAATTTAAATCCATTCTCTACTAAAGGATGTTATAGTTAATCGAGTTTCACCGGCAGGTCAGGATGATATTTGTTTTAAACCATGTTTTAGTAAATGAGTGGCTTATATAATTACACAAACATTGGTTGCGCGGGCGGTGGTAACATTTATAATAATCAAGGTTGCGATTTTGATATAAGCACCTGACCATTTAAGTACATACATTTATCAGTATAAACTAAGGATTGTATGGTGTGGAAAAGGCAATTCATCCAGTAGACCCAATTCGTTCTTATTTGGAACTCATCACGCACTATCCAGAAGACTTCCCAATAGACTGAACATCACCAATCCGTCGACTCGTGTGAAATATTGACCATTGAAATAGAATTGAAAATCTTTTGGCCACATATTGATGTGGGTATATGTAAAGATGGGTGGTTGTTACCAATAAATGTACAGAGGAAGACCATGGATTTGTCAACAAGCACGCGTGCAAATAAATTATGTATGTCGAAGAATTATATGCAACATTCTTATTTCTTTGTTATATAAACAAAAGAAGTTCGTACATGATTTAAGCACAACCTGGTGATTCGTTTATTTGAATCAATGTTGCGATCCGTATAATTATGTGCATACATCTGTAAGTATAAATTAAGAATTGTATAATGTAGAAAAGGCAATTCATCCAGTAGACTGGTTTGTCGTAATTGGGAGCTCATCACGTACTATCCAGAATTTGCCGTGAACGGTGCTCGAACCTGGGCATGCCCACTTACGAATCTGATGATCTAATCAGTGGGTCAACCTACCGCACACTACACTGCACACAATTTTCAGTTATATAATAACGAAGGTTTATGGTTAGCCTTTCCTTTAGTTGTAGCATATATGACATTCCTTTAGATCTGAACTTCCAACTGATCATCCCCAATCTGTCATTATAGATCAAACACCTCGTTAGTTAGTATATAGCCAAAATTGTTTGTAGTGTGCGGCAGGATGGTTCAGTGGTTCAAGCACCCGATTCAGAAGCAGACGTGCCCAGGTCCGAGCCCTTTCCGCGGAAAATTATGTACATTGCATTATGAGTTCCCAATAAGGACGAAACCGGTCTACTGGATGAATTGTCTTATCAACACTATACAATACTTAGTTTATACAGACAAATGTTTGTACATAAAGGGTCAGGTGTTTACATCATGATCGCAACCTTGGTTATAGTAAATGGATGGTTTCTAAGATTCTAAAACGGAGCAAATCTGGCTATCTACGAAGCGTAATGAGTTTTAAAATAGCAGACCTCATTTTAACAGGAAAGGCATTTACATTGGCTGATACTTATTTTATTTCTATGCAGGAATTGTAATTATTTTTAAAATACCTAATTTAATTTCTCTCCTCGTTAAAATTTAGTTTTCTCGTTATTCAAAAAACGAAAATATTGTTTAAAATAAAGTTTGCAAAATTGGAATAAATAACCATTCTTTTAATTATTAGAAGCAACACCAATCAAATGATCGGACGCGATTCGACCTTCAGTTTTCCATATCAAAGCAAGACGGTAAACTCACTAACGAAACTAAATTGAATTCTTTGTTAGAAATAATTGGCGAAAGCTGAAAAAGATGATTATCCAGATTGTATATAAACTTTGCAGGCAATATCCACGACAAGCACGATATATAAAATACTAATGAGGGTGAGAAACGTATATCAAATTCAAAACTTTATATATTCATTTCAGGTTGATAATTTGTAGTTAGTTAGCTGTCTTGCTATCATTATGATCATGGGGGCTCCAAACGCACGAGCAAGTGCAAATTACATTATTTTTGCTGTTGTTTATCTCAAGCTCCCGAACTTTACTTAATTTAGTAATGTCTGTAATCAAGTTAAGATATCGGGGAGATATTGATTCTATCGCTCCACAATTTAATGCTATCATCTACCGAACCACTCTTAGGCGAGCGAACTTCTTTTACTTCCTATCTGAATAATACGAGCTCCTACAAAATTCCCATATCAAATTCCATACTTATAAATCAGAGGAAGTGACGAAACAATGTACGATACTTTATTACCGAAACTCAGAATGTCAATAAAACAAAATATTCTATTTATAAAAATCATTTCATATAAATCTTCAGTAACATAATTGAGTAATTTCGCCTCAAAAATAAATTATATTTCGGCATAAAAGCCAAAAGTTTCCATCTAAAAATCTAACTGAATATTCCCCCCGAAATCTCCCTCCAAAATAATTTAGCCATCTTTGTTATTTAAATGAACAGAATAAGCTAAATAAAAGTATGCGCAAGATAAACATATAGTCAATAGTATAAAGTCCAAATAATAAAATCTAATTAACACATGTAAGTAAATATATGGCACAAATCTAAAGTACCCAATCAATAGCTTTAAAAAAATTAATGGAGTAGTTTCTATGCTCGAATAATAAACAAGCGCACAATTCATCACCAAATGATCTAGAGCCAAACAGGACAAATAATTACGGTTATAACCTAATTTTTTTGCAACGCTATCTGTGTGGTCTTTTAATTAAATATTTTTTATTTATATAAGGCTACAATTGTATACAAAATTTTCCTCAAGGTTTAATCAGAAAGACATAAAAAGTTGCTCACAATAGTATGGTCTTTGTTGACCTACTAACTCATGAATTATTTACAATACAGTACCAAAATATGTACACTTTATATGATGACGATTTGATAAGTATTTCAATGCTGCTCATCACAAGCATAATCATTCTAACAATTCAGCATAAGCATCATGGGAACTCTTACTTATAATAATTATCCATTATTTGGCCTCTAGGCTAATGTGTCTTCTTTTGAATTTTATTTGTCAATCTTCCTTTCCTCCACTATTCTTGCATTGTCATCATCTGTGTTAGGGTTGCAGATACATTTACATCTGCAGCAATACTCCTCCTACGCAGTCATTTATTGCTTATTTACTTTGAAATAAGAACAAATTTTAAGTTGAACCACAAAGTTCTTATAAAGCGCAGGTTAGCGCAACAAAGTTAAAGGAGGTTGTTGTCCTCTCGCCAGAACTCAACTTTACTGCAATATCTGGTGCTAGATATGATTAATTATGGAAAATAATGAGTCAAAGTTTGATTAAATGCATAAATTATACAACAAACAAAAAGAGTGAAACGAACGCAAGACCAAAAAGAGATGCAATATGGGCTTTACCTAAAGGAACGTCAATCTAAAAAACATTAGTGTTAAACTGAAAACTGTGTTTAGTGTGCGGCAAGGTGGCTCTTTGGTGCTGAAGCAGACATATCCAGGATCGAGGTCTGTTCGCAGCAAATTCTGGACAGTACGTGAAGAGTTCCCAATAAGGACGAAATCGATCTACTACGTGAATTTCTTCTTCTACATTATACAATGCTTAGATTATAGTGACAAATATAGGCACCTAATTTTACAGGTGTTTATATCATGATCGCAACATTGATTCAAAGAAACAAATCACCAGGTTGCGTTTAAATCATGTTGGAACTTCGTTTGGTAATTTAAAATAGAAATAAAAATGTTGTATATATTAGCTTCCGCTGGGCGTATACTTCGACTTACCAAATATATATTTACAAGCGTTCTTGTTGACTAATCCCTTGACTTCCTCCATACATGCATTGGTAGCAACCACCCATCTCTACTCATACCCACAAATCATCTAAAAATTCTCGTCAATATATGAACCAAAGATCTTCAATTCTATTTCAATGGTCAACATGTCAAGCGAGCCGACGGAGTGGTAATGTGCAGTCTATTGTTAAGTATTCTAGTTGATTTCGACATGTTCTATCTTGTAAAATCAAAACTAGAACCACATTTTTTTAACTACTGCCATACATACATGAGGTATTGAAATGAACATTGGTTGCGCGGGTGGTGATAACAATTATTATTATTACTGTACTATTATTATTATTATTATTATTATTATTATTATTATTATTATTATTATTATTATACTGACATATGTAAGCAATTAATGGGTCAGGTGTTTATATCAAGACCGCAACCTTGATTATAATAATACGTGAAGTATGTTGATTAAAGGTCCACAATCAGAGATGAAGATATAGAAACAAAGGACACGTCTAAAGGATCTGAGAATGTGGACAATCATATAAAGGTTACTTGCATGCCCTTGGCGTATTTTTATTAAGACAGGAAGTTCTTAGCATATAAAGGAAAATGTACGAAAGCAAACATTGACTCAGCAGTATATCCATTACCGCAGCGCTGTACCAATTTCCAAAATAGAAATTTGATACACAATTTACCCTACAGAATAAATAAAATGTGTCATGAAGTATTTCAATGCCAAGAACTGTGGGTGCTGAAAACAATTCTATTGGAAAACGAGTACACCGAAAATTTTGATGAAGTAAGCATAAAAGACAAATAGCGACAAAAAAACAATGAAGCCGTACCCAACTAAAAGACGATGCATTTCAGTACGCCTTTTAGAGGAGAGGTGTTGTCCGAAATTTAAACGCAAGGAATTAAAAAAGCAGTGACCTGTCGGATGTCTAATACACAAGTAATGCTTGTATACACAACAAGACGACCGCCAAAAAAAGTGTACAGGAAAAGTTCTGTGCAATCGAGTAGTCCAACATTGTTTAATACGACAAACGGTATAAATGCTCCGTCCGTTATTTACGCCGCATTAGCCGATTAATAAAGAATAGAATTATAGAGCATTTTCGATTAAACACGTTGTCTATCGAAATAAAACACCAAATCAGGAACATTTCGAAGCAAGAAAAACGAAAACTAGTTACATACAGCGGAAAATGGTATATGCAACATCCCTAAATCTCAGCCAAATATAAAAAATGAGTTCGTACATAATTTGAATATAAATTGATGAATTTTTGTGCATATTTATGAGTGTGTTTGTGCCACAGAATATGCGCATTTCCAATCTTATTTCTTATTCTATAATATATGAATTAACTCGAGCTTAATCTCCTTATTGTCTGAAATTACCAATAGTAAGTACTAGATATTACAGTCGAGTCGTTTTCTGAAGAAAAGAAATGTCCTTTTTCAACTGTGTTGTGCATACTTGCTTTATAGTCAATGTGTGTGTGTGTCAATACACGATTTATTTCATAATTTCAATTATAAATGCATAAAAATAGCCGGATTAAATTAATGACGTTTAAAGAATAAATAATGGCAGTATGCAAATAGTGCAAAACAGTAGGATTTGGCAATATAATGAAAAGAATAGAAATGTAAAATTCTTTTCGAATGAAAGCTTTAATAAATTTCATACTATCCTTTCCATCTGCAATAGGAAAAAAATCAACATTTACAAGAACAGTTTCTTTCTCATATTCTTCTCAAACATATATATATATATATATATATATATATATATATATATATATATATATATATATATATATTGACAAGCCAAGAAACAGAAAAATGTAAACGCAGAGAGTGTGTGAAATAAGTGAACTAATCAATTGTAATTTAAACGCGTTTTAAATTTAAATGGAGAATACACGACTGCAATTGCGTATTACATCGCTGAAACCTAACACATTTGTTATCCGCACGTACCATTTAAAACAATTAGTAAATGAAATAACAGAAAGGAGTTAGCCACATTCGAAACTTTATGGCTAAACAAACCGTAGCCGGATCTATCCAAGCAGAATAGTCATGTTCGGAAATTGAGCTCGGACTGGAGGTGATGCACTCAACTGATTTGTTTTTTTCCTTTTTTCACACTCTCTCCACGTTTGTATTTTGCTATTTTGCTTTGGTCTTTGTAGATACTTGAAAGGAATATGAGAAAGAAGCGGATCGTGTATCTGATAAAATTTCTTCTTCTTTTTTCACATGGAAAGGGTACTATGAGAAATGAAAATTTTTAAATTGGTAATTCTGATCAGCATACCTTGATTGCTAGGCTGATCAACAGCTGGAGATGCAAAATGCGACATTAGATCGAATGTAGGTTCCAGCAGCTGCCGTCTAGACATTATTTCCAAGCTGCCATTGCCTTCAGGAGGATCGGGACTAAGGTTACCAGTCCGTCCGGTAAAACACTGTAAGGCGTGTGCGGAAAGTAAGGACGAAGATGACTGTGTACGACCAGAAGATGAAGAGTCCAATTGAGAGGGTGACTGGTGATTTTGGTGATGCTGAAGATTAGTTTGTGAGCCAGAACTATTTAAAATGTTTATAAAAACATGAATATAAAATGATTTAAGGTTATAATGCGGTACTCAAATAAAATAAGATGTGAAAACTACATACATTTTAGTAGACATACCTGTCATAATGATTTAGGTCCCAGAAATAACGAATTTGGTTAAACACACATAAAGAGAAAGTGGTATGCTCAAATCCTGACACATATTCATCGGTTTCCCGACAAGGACACATCGATTATTTAGCAAATTGACAACGTTATGAACTGCGATATTTAGGATGTGAAACCTGTCTAAATAAATCTTGTGGTACTACTATTGTGTATGTGCACATATAAATAAGAGAAAACACATTTAATAACAATTACACTAATAGACGCTTTATTTTGAGAATACTTAACTGTTCATTACATTCTTTCATGTATGTCCATTCTTGGTTTTCATTTGATTGAGTGGATAAGAACCAGTCCGATTTTCAGTTTAACATATATTTATTGTTGGTGGTGCCTTGAAGGATGATTTGTGATTGCTTGTGTGTTTGTGTGAGAGCAGGAGTCATTCATTTTGTATAACAGTGTTGATTGATATCTGATTACTCATGCACTGATGGATTGATTTTTGAACAGCCATTCTTTTTCCCCCGGATGCTGTCCGTCATATCACATTTTTCATGGGTTTTAGCAGGATTCTCTGGTAACAACGAAGGGTTTTCTGGCCTCCAGGCGAGCCAGAACACACATTTGATCAGAGTCAACAAACATTTCATCAAATTGGTAACAAACTTAAGTAAGAACAGCTGCGCAAACGGCATCACCAGCATCACTAACAGTGACAGAAGATGCCAACAAATATGAGCCAAGGACAATGAAATCTGCACACCCAGTGATGTTACCAAGGTGATAAAATAAAGCTCAAGAACGGGACGATGCAAAGTACAACGTAAGGTGAAAATCAATTCGAACACGCAATAGCTAACAAAGCGATCAACTGGTCAAAACTCAATCCATCCATAAAATAATAATCACATCACAAGCATCACTTTGCTATACAACAAGAAATACCCTCTACGTGTACATATATATATATATATATATATATATATATATATACATATATATACATATATATATATATATATATATATATATATATATATATACATATATATATATATATATACATATATATATATATATATATTGTTGAAATAACAAATCAAGGGTAGGATATGTGGAGGTAAGTTGAATTGTGACTAGCAAAGTATTTAATAGCAGGGGGAGGGGTTGGGGAAGGGAAAAGTTATCATTAACATCAAGATAGTTCAATCTGGTGCCTTTTAATGAATAATTAACTATTAGGATATAACATATGGCGATGGAGCTGCAAATATACACTGGTTTGGCACACTGTTTGGTGGACTGTTTGGGATGTCAAATACTAAACGTTTTTATTTGACTGCTATTTCTTTGGCACTAATATCTGTTGCGGATTGCATCATCTCATTGTCTCACATTTCTTGACTAAACTCAGTGGTTTTGTTTATTAGCACGCTATTTTATCGATGAATCTCCTTATAATCACAAAGCGTTGATGTACATGGGATTACTTAGTTTGTTCTTGCTGAACTTGGCATATACTGTTTCGACCGGCGGGCTCAAGGTAGTCGACCCGGGATTGGTAACATGAACCTTGCCGAGCCATAAAGGGATAGCCATCATCCCATTTCATGTGAAGCCTCGAGTTTGGTCTAACTGCACTGTAACTTTTTGTTAAATGTGTAGTGACGGAATGAGAGCAAGCGTTCCAGACGTGAAGGGCAAGTTTCGGCTGCTGAAGGAAACTCTGGCCACTGGCATCTGGGCAGATAGTGCTCATCAGCTTTGGTTGGCAGACTATCTAGGAGAAGGAAAACTCAGAATAAAAACCATCACTAGGAATGGGCGACCTAGTGTTCTTTTACAGTCCACATATAGCCATGACCCTTATGGTTATATGGCAGTGAAACATTAGTCACTTGACTTTTGTGTGTGATGATATATATTATATATATATATATATATATATATATATATATATATATATATATATATAACTGGATAAGCATATCGGGGCATACATGTGGAAAATCTAGCAGCTATAGTTACAACATTAAGCATGCTAGTACTAGAAATAGACGTATAAATTAACTTTTAAGCTACTGCGTTAATTTTGTTTATTAATTTGTTCAAATAATAAGTAATTTCCTGATGAAGAAAAGCGGAAATAGCTTTTAAAATAGTTAGGGAATACAGTCTACATTTGACTATTATTAAGCAAGAAATAGCTTGACTACTAATAACATTAAGGATTCCACCGTGAAAATAACAGTTCGTAACTTCTGAAAGATTAATTTGGTTAGACTAGTTCTGTGATGAACAAATAAATAAAAGCAAAGCATCTGCAAGGCAGAGACAGAATAAATTCTTTTGTACGAATAAAAACTGTGCTTTTCTATTTTAAAAGCGTTACGATATGTTTTTTGTGCATGAAATATTCAACTGCATAAATTCCTTTTCAATAAAAACATTTTTATTTAGACAAATTAATGAAAAAATCAACCCACGTATTGAACAGAAAAAATGGAAATATAAAATAAATTTTAATTTGTGGTAAAAAAATACCTCCATTAGAAATAAAAGGATATAGACAGCAAAATATAATATCGTAGACGTATGAAAAAGTAAAACGCGAAGTAGATGGTAAGATAACGAACATAGATTAAAAGAATATAACCCAAAGTATGTCCGTAAATGGGCAACAATCCGTGGAAAACTATTTTCCTACAGATGAATGTGAAAATATGCGTCTGACTATGGCTAGAAAAGAAAATAAACGAGAAAGTGTATCAGAGCATCTTAAAGACTGAATCTAGCTTAAACTGAATATAAAGCACTAGAAAGCCTCAGTACTCCCTACCCATCCCCTTAAGCGCTCAAGTCGGAGCCATATCGTTGCTGAAATGATTTGTGCCTATTTGGGATTCACTGGGCTATTTTTTGTCCTTTTGCACTGCTATAGTTCTCCTACAGCGCAAGCAAGCGTTGAAACGCCAGACCAGCACAGGTTGAACCCCATTATGAATGCCAGACCAAATAAGATTTTACGGCTTACACATATCTGAGTACACTGTGCACAGACTGTTCGTCACAAATGTAAATCATAAAATGAGAAAAAAACAAGTGATTACTTCTTAAAAATGCAATAATAATATAGTTACTCTAGCGCTCCACAGTTATCTGCATCTTACCTATGCGAAGTCGACAAACTGCTGGCAGTCAAATGGTGCACAACGCTAGTTACTGCATTAGCAACTGAATTCGATGAATTCGATGCGTATACAAAGCAAGCGTAACCGTTGGCTAGCTCATCGAAATCAATCGGATAAACTGCGATCCAATCAAAGTTGGTTCTTGACAGACTTGCTGGTGGAAGGGGATTGTCATCTTTAGCCTCCACATTACTTTCAATCGAAATGTCCGCAGTTATTCGCTCCGGCGTTATACTTGGTGCCAAATTTGTTGACGCTAAACCACGAGCTGTTATTGACTCAGCTGCAGTTGTAATATCTCCAGCCGCTTGGTAGGTACGACTGTTTCTTCGTTGTGACAAGGTAAACTGTTGATGTTTTTCTGTGTCTTTGTTGTGACCTATTAGACAGGTAAAGCAAAAACATTCACAATTGAAACATAAAAAAGTAGAAAAACGATAATATATTGATAAACTGTTTTCCTTTTGGCATTAATTGAAAGCGCGGTTTTGGATGACAATTATTTAAATCAAATTGATGGACATGGAATAACAACGACTTCATTTTCAATCCATTCACTAAGTTTAGTAATTGGATTGCAACTCTAAATGATTTCAGATGTAAACTGCTATATGATTCTCATTGGTCAGTTTTCCGTCAAGGTCGCAGGATGACCACAGTAATTTGAAACGCGTCAGTACATTAAGTCAGTACATGATACGTAACCATTGGTTTTAATACAAATGCATTTGGCTGCAAATATGCAGTCAGAACCTTTTAGGGATTTCTATCAATTACGCTTTCAGTTTTTGGTGTATTGAATATAAGAAAGAGTAATAAACTGCGCAGGTGATAATGTCCATTTCAAGATATCTATGCAATGACAAGAAGAATAAGTGATGGAGGAAGGAATCTTACGCCATGTGTATCTACAAGGCGCAACGACAGGTGCATCCGAATATATGAATATCCACCTAGGTTATGCAAATAATTAACTCATTTGTTAATTATACATTCGTGCGCATTGCTGCAGAGGCCAGCCGACTATCTCATTGGATGCATTTGTCTGTTAAGCTGGAAAATGATGTCGTGTAGGAGGGCACGAAGGCTACATGCGGATTGCGGCTAGTTATATTCTTAGGCCATCAATAAAACTATTTCCCTATGGTAATTAAAATATTTCAGTTAAATACTGTTTGTTGCGAAGAGCTAATATTTATGCAAGTATGTATTAGGTTTTGCGAACCTAGTAACAAATTAGTTCAGTTGTGACCAGAAGGATAAACCAAAGGCAGCATGAACGGAAAGTATAATCTCATGCACATTCGTTTCGTGCTTACTGGCGAAATGTGATAACTGATATCGATGAAGGCCAGAGTGTATGGTTTAACTGGAGTAACAGGTGTTCGGAAATTGTTGTAATTCTCAATTTTGGTGAACTTTAGCATACATTTATATCCATCAGGTTGGCATCATGTACCGACTCGGAAACCATAGTGTTAGTATCCGGTACACATCGATTTCAAAAAAGGTATCAGTTATTAACACAATAGCCATAGTGTTAGTATCCTTTACAGACTCGGTATATATATTATATAGTGTGAGCTAGCATTGAAGTCGCATTGTCGTTGACTTTAGATTATGTTAGCTTCACTATTACAGGTTTACACATTCGTCTAGGAGATTGTACCGTCCTATTATTCCACATTCTTTGACCAAATATATAGTGGTTAAAGGGCGTAATACCGGCTCCTACTGATGAGTCGCCAGTAAGCACGAAACGAATGTGCATGAGATTATACTTTCCGTTCATGCTGCCTTTGGTTTATCCTTCTGGTCACAACTGAACTAATTAAAATATTTTTTACGAGTTCTCAAAAGAATTAAAAACAGAATATTTAGAAAGCATTGCTGGTTTTGTGACTTCGAAAGATATTCATACATGAACAATGATCTACGTCATACTCACCGACGATCCTAAAAGAGTTCATGGCAATAAGGCACAAATGTTTTGGCTTAGTTATGCGCTATATCTCTGAATGATTTCGTATCATCCATTGTTTTTATTGGCTAATGAGAGTAGGACGCGGCGTGTTTGCAGTAAAAAATGTCAGTAACTATAATAAAATTGTTGGTATACTTCTTCTGTTACTCACATTTTCCATGTGATATGCTTTAGTAGCTTGGGTATCCGGTTGGGCAATTAACTCTAGCAAACACAATCGCCGTACTCTAACTAAATTCGCTAATAAAGGAGCGGTCTAATATCATTTGTCGATTGTTAAATTTTGCTCTTAAGAAATGCCTTTTGATGCCCGATGACAGTAAACTTAATCGTATCGAGCGAATGCAACTTTTCAAAAAGCTTCACATGAGATGGTTGTCTCTCAGGTCGCAGTGATATAAATTAGTGACGATATATTACTTAATACAAAGCCATTAGATTATGCATTCACAAAATATCTCACAAAGTTCAATGTGATCACTCTGTTCAGATAAAAATTGGTAAATAAACTATGCTATTAGAGATTTATTAAACCAGTGTTGCAGCACGTCGGGATAACGGTTCCGGAAAAATAGGTATGACATGGTTGTCTACTAGTATGTCACCTCATACCAGGCAAACAATGCGAATTATCTACACTTATTTAAAACGTGTCATTAATTGTGGGAATATACTTACTTCAAGCATATTGCTAAAAGTAATCAAATAAATTACATTGGTCACCGAATTATCTATCCCTTTCTATAGAACTATTAGTGAATACCTTGCGATAGGGTGCGACAGTGGGTAGATAAAGACTCCGAAGTAAATGTGCCCCGGTTTGGAGCAATTTCTTGGCAGTACTTGAAGAATTACCATTAAGAAAATAACCGGCCTGCTGGATGAATTGCCTTCGCTACCTTATAAAATATTTACCCTGAAATGACAAATATACACATAACACAATTAGAGTTTATATCAAAATTACAACCTTGACTCAAACAATAGTAATCATTTTATAAAGATTCGGTTAGGACATATTCTCCTAATGGAAAATAGTGGGGAAAAACTCCTGGGTGGTGCACGAGAAATACTCACGTATAAGCAAGGATACATGTATAAATACACACAAAAGCACACGCAAACACACACACACCAGCGAAAAATCTAGGAAGAAAAAATATGTTATACAAGTGTAATTTTATTCGATTTATAAAGCTATGAAGAGTGATTGTTTCTATATGCGAGTATTTATTCACGAGAAGGCGAAGAGAAGAGAGAGAGAGAAGCTCACAGCTTAATTTATCTAATAAATGAAAGGTTCTGGCTGAAAACAAAGTTACGACGAATACTGACATAAACGGACCTTTCAAAAGTATCAATTTCAGGCATTTTGTCCATAACAGAATTATGTGTCGATGATAATCCCATGGGAGTAAATTCGTCCGCTGTATGAGAATATGATAAAATGGTAGAAAACACTGAGTAAAAGTTTTTTTAAAGTTTTTGTGGCTAGGGTTCGATGTAGCAAGAATTATCAGCCACATCTTATTTTTAATTGAGGTAAAAGAATAATAATTTACCAAAGCAGCAATGAGCACACCATAAAAATATTTCAAAAACGTTTGAATCGATTCAATGACTACGATAATAAAGCATTGGAATCTACGAAACCTGAGATTATAGTCGATTAAAAATATTTTTTGTATAAATAAGTAAAATACTCAGCTATTAGCACAATAAATGATAGAACTTAGCATTATTACTGAAGCAACAACCACGACCACTTAGAAATCTTATAAAATAACCAGCAAAGACACATTAAGGTCCACTGTACGTCTCGGTGGCACGAAGTATGTTATGAAGTTCTGGATTTTCCTATGGTGTTCCAGCGAACATTATTCAGAAAATTGATGCCTGAAACACTGAGCCCTAAGTCTATGCCGACATTAATACTGTAGCAATTAGCGCTGACTTATGGAACAAATTTATTGCCTATTATGCTAGCTACATCCGGATTATACCGGAAAGGTTCAGGCTACTGGCGCTCATACGACTAATGGCGCCAAGTGAGCGTTATAATTCAATTTTCTATGATTACGATCCACGATAAATATATATATATATATATATATATATATATATATATATATATATCGGCATAATTTATACACGAAATAAGATATCGCACGCAATTCGTATGTTAAAATGCCTTCGTCCTTATTGGGTTTTCATTAATAGAATCTAAGATTGCCGCAGCCAAATGATGAACTGGACAGAATTTGGTGCTATACCTTTTAGTTCATAGCGATGGTTTTCAGATTTATACCACCTTCTGTTTTTTGTTCGTTTGTGCCTTCAGGTCGGACACTTTGGTAACGCTTTCGACCTAAAGTTCCAACTAGGCATCACCGATTGGACACTAGAACGGGTACTATGCCTGTAACCATAGAAATTTTCCGCCTGACGATCGGCGGGCACTACCTAATCAGCCCGGTAATGGTAGCATGAACCTTGTCGGGTCAAATGAGATACAGTCATCACTCCGTTTCATTGTAGCCTTAAGTTCATCTTAACTATGCAGTAACACTTAGTATTAAATGGGTAATGACGGAATTTGAGCATGCGTGCCAGGCGCGAAGGGCTGGTTTCGGATGCTAGAGGATGTTTTTGCCACTGACAACTGGGCAGTTATTGCTCATCAACCTTGGTTGGCAGACTATCCACGAGAAGATAAACTCCGAATACAAACCATCTCCACTAGGAATGAGGAACCCAGTGTATTTTAACAATCCATATGTAACTATCAACAATAAAAAAATAATAAAATTGTACTGCATCGGCCGTTGCGCAGAATATAAAGGGCCGCCTTATCTGCTGAGTCGTGTCGGGTGGATAAGTCCAATCAGGCTATTACAGACATCTTTATTTCCGACTATGTCCCTTTTTCTTTTTGTTATATTCTCAATCTAATAATAACGCTCCTGTAGGTGCTGAATATGGTGGGTGTTGATCATATCACTGCGTCCATCGAAAATAGGTCAAGTAAACTAACATTCATTATACCTAAGTTAGATTTTAACGTTAGCGCGTTTAATGTGCGAACATTAAAACAAATTAGACGAGAAGAAGCCCCGGCACGTACGTGGTTCAAACTGGAAATCGATACATGTTGCGTATCCAAAACCAGAATGACTGATCCCAGGTGTATAACAGAACTGGGTGCATCATATCTATCTACGCGTTATTGGCTTCGAATCTATTATTCCATTGAGTTTATCAAGTCGGACAACGGGGCGACGTCATTTATATTATCTCATGTGGTATAAGCCTGACTCCAATCGTATTTAGTGTATTTGCTTCTGTCAACTTAGGCTGAATAAGTGCTTAGCGCAAATCAAATTCCGGAGAAGAACAAGCAAGATTACAGCCAGGTCGACGTTATACTGATAACATTTTTACCCCAAGGAAAGTTTTTCAACAGCCACATATATATCACGATTTACAAAAGCCGTCCCTCAAGACCTAGAGTGCATTTTACACTGTCCATTGCAATGTTCTATTCGATATTCTCTCGAAAATTGTTATTCCCATTAAATTTGTATATAGTATACAAGATCTCTACACAAACAAAATTGGTTTTATTAAGATTCACAATGAATTAAGATAAAACTTCGCTGTTGAAGTAGCCACCATTAAGGCCGAGAACGCTCCAGTGGCTCTATATAGAGCTGACATGAATACAAGAGAAGTCCAAGTATAAGTTCCCGAATAAAGATAAAGAAAATGCAGGAGAATGATGGAAGCAATAGTTCACCAGCATAAGGAAATATGAAATAATAATTATATATGTTTTGCGAGAGGGACGCGCTTTACACGAGAAAATTTGTATAAATAATTGAGTAATAATAAAATATTTGTGCTTAACTAAATGATTACTTTCGATGGTTTGGAAAACTTATTAAAAGTATTATCATCAAAGATGACAACCTTAACTGCAGAGTTAAGAATAATTAAGCTTAGACTGGATGAAACAATTAAAGCAAACCCTGACGGAATCAGCATAAATGACACAACCAATATGGATGATCAAGATAATGGCGACCGAGTCCAGGTGAGAGCAGACGGACCTCTGCCAGTGTTAACATTAGAATAGATAAGATATTTCCGCCCTCCATCAGAACTTAAGCTTATGCCTGAACCTATGGATGTGGAAATATAATGGTTGTTTCGAAAAAATTTAAGACTCTGTGCAAGCGCAAGTTTTTTCGTTATAAACACCAAGTGTGCGCGTGGCCATTCATGAATCAGTTGATGGAACAGCGGCAGTCCAATTATAACTGCCAGTAGATCAACAGTATGCTGAATATTAGACCATTTTTACGCCAGGCCTCAGGAGCTGCAATACCACTACCGGGTGAGATGTCAAGGACGACTGAGTTTTTATCGGTTTTCAATCGCACTAGTCCATCACATTTGTATTGTTGAATCCAACTAGACATAGTGAAATATCGAGTACGCCATGAGGCCTTAAAGTAAGAACCCAGGGTCTAAAAGAAATTAGGCCATAAAATCCATCATATAGGCTGTGACGACACAAGCGTAAGGGCCGTTACAATAGCTGACGGAGAGCGGCAGCTAGGGGCTTGGAACAAACCTAAATATTTGAGAACAACAGCTGCGACTAATACATCGACTAGGAGATAGCAAAGTCAATATAGTTCTCCGAGATAACGACCGGTTCAATGGGGCAACCTGTTCCACTGCCTCACGAACGTTGATAATCGTGGTACAGTCCAAGAGCGAAACTTTTCGTGGGCTCAGAATTACGCGTCGCCAGAAGAGGACCGGCACAGCACCATAAAGCCTGCTCAGAATCAAATGACCCTCGAAGAAAAAGCCAAGCAAACGTTGCCACACAAAGATTTGTTATTATAGTTCGACTTTTAGAACTGTTCTAAAGTTTGTGATTATGCAAGTGGATACTGGAGCTCATGTGTCGGTATTACCTATGGCTTTGAAGTCAAGCAATGCAAAACTCATGAGAGTATCTTTTTGTTAGGCTTCAGGCATGTCGATGTTGGCTGCGGGCGAATGATACATTGATTTGTTAGTAAATAATGACATCTACTCTGTCTTCGTTGTAGCAAATAAACAGACACTCTTGTTGGTTTTATAGTTTATTAGAAAACATACTAAGATCATTGGCTGATAAAATAAACGTCTTTGCTTCTCGAGAACGAAGAGTTCTTATATAATGTCGATGTGTAGCACTGCGGTGCAGGAGAAGACAAATCGTCTGCCCGGGTGGTGAAAATATTTTCAAAGCCAGTATAACATTATATTCCAATTCCTTAATTGCAGCGAATGTTCGGGCGAACGGTCGATCGCATAAAACCACGTCTATAATTAGAGGAATATTACGAATCACTAAGTGTATATAGTGCTCCTTCAAAGAAACTAGCAGCAGCAACTCGAGAAACACAAGTGATGATAAATGCCGGTGTTTTTAAGCCATCCTCAATTGTTTTTCCAGCTCTTATACTTTACGTTAGGAAAAAGGATTGTTCCCTCCGACCGGCGGCTAACTTCTGACCAGTACACTCTGTGACCAAGCCTGACCCGTATCCCATGCTGGTTCTGTGCGATCGGTTCCTACTTCTAGCGGGAGGAAATTGATTTTCCGTGTTTGACCTAAAGCAGAGCTTTTGGCAAATTGAGATTTGGAAAGTAGTGGTACAGGTAACTCAAGGTCATCTCCAATTCAGTCGGATACCTTTTGGTCTGAAGAATGTACCGAAAGTGTTCCAAAAGATGATCGACTCCTTCGCGCCTGCACTGTCCATGCACTACAGCCTACGTTGACGCTGTTATTTTATGGTTCACTGCCGAGCAGGAATTGCGTGCTCGGCTTTAGAAAATGTTCTTCAAAACAGCAGAATGGCGATTATATTGCAATCCTGAACAATACTCGATAGGTCATCAAATGCAGTTCCTAGGCCACTCACTTTCAGCAGATGAATGTATCTCCTTAGATTAGAACGTACAGACTATCAAGGATTATGCGGTGCCCAGTACCAAAAAGAAATTGCACTGGTTTATTGATATGATGAAATACTAAAGACCATATTTCGCGGGAATGACGGTTACTCATCAAACATCGTCCAAGCTAACTAGCGCTAAGATACCGTTTCGTTGGACAGAGGAGGCCATAGAAGCGTTTATTCAATGGAGGCAAAACTTGATATGCGTCACTATCTTGACTTTCCCGATAAGGAGAATGTCGATTGTGACAGACGCGGATGAACGACCGGCGCAATATATAAGTCGCACTCTCACTAAAATGTAGCAAATTATACCGTCACCGAAAAGGGACTACTGACTATGCAATGGGCACTACGAACTTTGAACATTTTGTCATCGGTGGACATCCAGGCGTTTTTATAGATAACAAAGCATAAATGCATTGGTGGTCACTAGGTATTGAAAATACACGAGTAAACTAATAACTAAAGGAATATGATATAACATTCACCATCGATCCGGTATCGAAAATGCGGCGGCCGATGCGTTTACCAGAATTTCTGTCGTTTGAGTTTCGTCACCAATCAAGGCTACAACAGAAATTCTGCTAAACGCATGGCTACATGTAAAAAAATAGGCATTCAATTGTAAAACAGCATATCGGTGTCGCCAACATATAAATAATTGATCCTGAAAAACAGGTTACTTGTGCAAAAAGCTGAACAAACAATGCAATGGTTTGTGTCTGAGTCTATACGGACAGAATTGATAGCTTTTTGTCATGTGCAAGGTGACTCGTAGCTATTGTCAACTGTGCAATACAGGGCAGCCCCAAAACAAGAGAACAAGTCACCCCGATTGCTTCCAGTGCCATTACACGTAACCAATTTTGCATATCGACAAGTTGGGTCTACTACCGGTCACTCATCACAGGGTAGCTTATATGTTTTTCATGCTCGAGTAGTTTACCCGATAATTCTAGTTTGTACTATTGTAGAAAATCACAAGAGAGAATATCTAATTACATGAGCCCTGTCTCAAGCGATTTGGTGTACTATAAGTTATTGTTACCGAATACGGTGCACAGTTCCAGTCGAGAGAATTTAATCAGTGGTGCAAGAACCTTGATATAAAGCATTCACAGGCAACTACTTACAACTCTTTAACTAACACAATTGCAGAGTGAGTACATGGGACGATGAACAAAATATTGCCAGTTTGATGGCACGAAGTGTCGGGGTCCTTGCTTGACAAAATACATTTGTCTAAGTGGGCTCTCGATTTGCATTATTAACAGCTACATAATTTGCTTAGGCAACTATGATCGATGGAGAACACATACGACTGCCAGGCGAACGTTTAACCCCAGGAATTCATGAGCGTTGCACCAAAACAGACATTCAGCAGCGCCTAACACAGCTATCTGAATATGTGGGCGCCACACAGCGAAAATCGTATGCCAGACGAACTACAGGCACTCGACGACGGGCCGGCGAATACGTTATGCTTGCGAATAACTAATGACACTGCATACCGGCAATGATGGTCGTATCGTGTGGAAAGGGTAGACCAGGAGCACAGCACCGTTTTCGTTCATATTCTCGACGAAGTAAGTGCTGTTGCACTTGATTGTTTAAGCAGGGTGCCAGGGCCGACTACTAAGGGTGGAAGATGTTGTAGTAAACAACCTTTGAGGCCGAGAAGGCTCCAATAGCCCTATTTATGGATTACGTGGATACAAAAGAAGTGCATGCATAAAGATGAAGCAATGTCAGGACACTGATGAAACAAATCATACTTTATACTAAAGATGGAGGGCGTGTTGAATGGCAGAACAAAATTCACGCGTCTGGAAGGCAGACAAGACGACATAGACAAAGTTGAGCGCAAAGTAAGAAATGAAATTAAAATCGTAAGAAATACCGGTTAAATTGATGAGGCCATTGCACAGAAAATCAAGCAAGTTGGATCGCTCCCATCAACAATGTACAGACTATTAAAAACACATTAAAATTGTCCTATGAGACCAAAATTATCAACAGTCAATTGTGCGTTCCATGCATTGTCCAAATGGCTACTCCGTATCTATGTTTTTCTTGCGCAGGACAATTGATAGCACTGGTAGGTCGGTAAAATCTTGAATCCAATCCATTTCCAGGTGCACCGGTTATTGACCTTGATTGATGGGTTCTCATTTGTCCCTTCATTTTGAAGCCCTCCACCAGATGCTTGTCTGAAAATGACGTTGAAACAAGATCTTCCACTTTTCTTTCGAATTTTCGGGACTTCATTTCCAGTCCCATCTTCAGGGTTGACTCCATACACACAGGAAAAAAACAACTTATAGCAAAAGTAGTATCCTCATTCAAGACAGTTTTATTTATATTTATTTTAATTTATCAAGTATATTTTATTGTCTGCCCTAATATACGGTCTTTATACATCAACTGTTTACACAAACTTATCCATGTCACCCACCCACTCCCGCACACAACAACCTATATACACATATGTGTACTCCACTGAAGTGATATTTTTAGAATAACTATGAGCAAACCGAATGTATATATAGGTCTAAATATATGTATCTATAAGCAAACCGTGTTCTTTGAACTTCAAGTACCTATAATTCACCCTGAATGTATAGTATATTAAATTTTCCCATATATTTATTATACCCCTTTAATATGAATATATATATATATATATATTGTATATCTCAATCCAAATATAAGCAACCCTGTGAGTTCCCCTCACATCTTATATAAGAACCTAAATATTCTACCACATATATATTGCAAATATCTAAATAAGCATTTAAGCAGCCATGTGAGTTCACCCCACTATTTATATGAATATTTAGGATCATTCATATATATATGTCTGCATAAAATGTATATAAATATATATACACATATCTATTATACATATTTTGATAAACATATAAGCAACCATGTGAGTTGCACTATGTAACCTAAATAGATTACCTAGGTTGTTTAAGGTATCAATTGAAATAAAATCAGGAAGAAACGTCATGAATGTGTCATCTGCAGAAAAATTATTTGTCCCCATCTATAATGAAGCCTTCTTGAATGGAAGGAAACGTAGATTGGTGGAATTAGAGTTAATAATAAATACAACTAAGAGTCCGCGAATGTGAATTTAAGATAGAAGACGTAATTTAAGTATAATTTTAGTGAGTCGTGTGCGTTCGAGGGAACTTACATAGTTACTTATATGTTGACTTCATATATATATATATATATATATATATATATATATATATATATATATACATGCTGTGCCGTGTGCATTTATATAAATTTATTCATGTATGGAAATTTAAATATTTGAATAACATATGAGCGACCCTGCACATAGTTGCTTACATGTTTATTTAGGATGTGCAGATTACACAACACACACACATATATATAAGAAACAGTATATATATATATATATATATATATATATATATATACATAATGATGATTAATATTTTCGATTTATATAAGAAGTGAAATAAACACACATGGTTGCTTATATGTTTATCAAAATATGCATCATAGATATGTGTATATATATGCATATACATTTTATGCAGACATATAAATATATGTGGTAGAATATTTAGGTTCTTATATAAGATGTGAGGGGAACTCACAGGGTTGCTTACATGTGGATTGAGATATACATTATATATATATATATATAGATGAGAGGAGTATATATATATATATATATATATTAATATTAAATGGGAGTATAAATAAAATATATAGGAAAATTAAATATTCTATACACTCAGGGTGAATTGTAGGTACTTGAAGTTCAAAGAACACGATTTGCTTATAGATAAATATATTTAGACCTATATATACATACGGTTTGCTTATATTTATTCTAGAAATGTCACTTTAGTGGAGTACACATATGTGTATATAGGTTGTTTTGTGCGGGAGTGGGTGGGTGACATGGATAAGTTTTTGTAAACAGTTGATGTATAAAGACCGTATATTAGGGCAGACAATAAAATATACTTTAGAAATTAAAATAAATATAAATAAAACTGTCTTGAATGAGGATACTACTTTTGCTATAAGTTGTTTTTTTCCTGTGTGTATGGAGTCAACCCTGAAGATGGGACTGGAAATGAAGTCCCGAAACTTCGAAAGAAAAGTGGAAAATCTTGTTCCAACGTCATTTTCAGACAAGCATCTGGTGGAGGGCTTCAAAATGAAAGGACAAGTGAGAACCCACCAATCAAGGCCAATAACTGGTGCACCTGGAAATGTAATGGATTCAAGAGTTTACCGACCTACGAGTGCTATCAATAGTCCCGCACAAGAAAAAGACGGCAAAATTAACGGCTAGTCTATATGCTGTAACCAATGCGCAAATAACCAGGTAATTTTTCGGTCACTGATTCTTCTGAGTTTGTAAACAGAATTCCATATGTAAATGTTAAAAACAAGTTAATGGTGTATCTTAATGTAGCATCGTCCTTTGCAAATATTCCAAATTAAGAAACCATTGACCTTACAGTTCAAGCGGTAGACCAAATCATACTACCATCTCCGGGTGCACGGTCATACTATACGCAAGCTTTTTTTTACTTTATACGAAAAATGTACAGTTTCGTTTTAATGGAATCATCCATAAACAGATTGATGGCGTGGCAATGGGAGTCAATAACAGTGTTAGCTGAGATTTCCTATGCGATCTTTAGAATACGTCATTAAAGAGAAGTATAAGTAAATGCCCACAATATATATGGTAGGTTGATGATATTTTCCTCGCCCTTAAAAATAGGTCATAATAACGAACACTGATTCAAAGTTTCAATAAGATGTATAAATAATATCAAATTAACGTCAAAAAATAAGAAATTTGATTGTCAACCTTTCTTAGATGTACTATAACAGAAAAATTATAATGGTAAATTAAATGGAATAATTTACCATAGACCACCCTGGTCTGTACAGTATTTCGATTATAGCAGTTTCATACGTTTCAATATAATTTAGCAACTATTCGCGGCTGTTTTCAAGAATTGAAAGATTGTTCAGCCCAGATTCAAAAAGTGACAGAAATACTAAGGAAAAACACAATATAATGTAGTATGGGTAGTCTAAACAAATATATAATTAAACGAACATCGGTTGCGTGGGCGATGATAAAAATTACTATACTGACCCATTATTGACATATATTTGTCAGTATAAACTAAGAATTGTGGAGTGAGAAAAGGCAATTCATCCAGTAGGCAGGTTTCGTTCTTATTGGGAACTTATCACGAACTGGCCAGAATTTGCTGCGGACATTATAGGACAGACACCAAGTTATTTATTATATAACTAAAAAATGTAAGTAAGGTGCGTTAGGGTGGCTTAGTGGTTAGAGCACCAGTTTCCGAAGCAGACGTGCTCAGTTTCGAGCTCGATCCACGGCACATTCTGGCCAGTATGTGATAAATGCCCCACACAATTGATTGAATCAATTATTAAAACGGTAATTCAAAAGGAACTGATGTATCTTTATCCAGAAAAGAAAGAAATCTATTTCAACATCACATTTAAGAGGTATGCTGCTTTCCGCACAACACAAAAGAAAGTTAAAGCAGCATTAACACGCACATTTAATGCAGCTAAACTACGAGTGTTATTTAGGGTAACACACTTGCCTTTGCCAGCAATCAAGGAGAAACAGCCGTTAATGTCGACCTCAAATATTATTTGCCAATACACCTGCGCAGGTTACCGGTCGACATACGTAGACTGATCGTCCAGAAGTTCAATTATTCGAAAAGAAGAACATTGCAACTTCAACGAATGCTCAAAATCAAATGGTGAACACACGTTTGCAATTGCGCAAAAAATCATTAAAACCGCGTATGTGTGTTATTCAAACGTAGCATTTAAGATAATTACTAAAAGCAATAACAGAAATGAGCTAGCCACATACGAAGCCTTACGGATAAACAAACTACAGTCGGATAAATCCAAGCATAAAAGCGCTATCAGGCATTGAGCTTGAACTGGAGGTGATGCACGCAATTGATTAGTTGTTCCATTATTTCGCACTCTCCATGTCCAAATTTTCTGTTTTTCTTTGCCTCTCTCCCTCATATATAACATATATATGTATGTGTGTGTGTGTGTGTGTGTATGTATATATTCATTTGCAGTTACCTTGGAAGAATATGAGAAAGAAACCGCACTTGTATCTGATAATATATCTTTTTATTTTTCACATGGAAAGGATTCCTATGAATTTATATATATATATATATATATATATATATATATATATATATATATATAATAAATACTACTCTTATTTAAATCATGTTTGCCGGCTTTGAAGAGCAACAAACTCATTCACAGTTAAATACTGTTTGTTGCGAAGAACTAATATATATATGCAAGTATGTATTAGGTTTTGCGAACCTAGTAACAAATTAGTTCAGTTGTGACCAGAAGGATAAACCAAGGCAGCATGAACGGAAAGTATAATCTCATGCACATTCGTTTCGTGCTTACTGGCGACTCATCAGTAGGAGCCGGTATTACGCCCTTTAGCCACTATATATTTGGTAGAAGAATGTGGAATAATAGGACGGTACAATCTCCTAGACGAATGTGTAAACCTGTAATAGTGAAGCTAACATCATCTAAAGTCAACGACAATGCGACTTCAATGCTAACTCACACTATATAATATATATACCGAGTCTGTAAAGGATACTAACACTATGGCTATTGTGTTGGTAACTCATACCTTTTTTGAAATCGATGAGTACCGGATACTAACACTATGGTTTCCGAGTCGGTACATGATACCAACCTGATGGATATAAATTTATGCTTAAGTTCACCCAAATTGAGAATTACAAAAATTTCCGAACACCTGTTACTCCAGTTAAACCATACACTCTGGTCTTCATCGATATCAGTTATCACATTTCGCGGTAAGCATGACATCATTCAATTCAATATATTGCGGTTAAATACTGTTTGTTGCGAAGAGCTAATATATATGCAGGTATGTATTAGGTTTTGCGAACCTGGTAACAATTTAGTTCAGTTGTGACCAGAAGGATAAACCAAAGGCAGCATGAACGGAAAGTATAATCTCATGCTCATTCGTTTCGTGCTTACTGGCGACTCATCAGTAGGAGCCGGTATTACGCCCTTTAACCACTATATATTTGGTAGAAGAATGTGGAATAATGGGACGGTACAATCTCCTAGACGAATGTGTAAACCTGTAATAGTGAAGCTAACATAATCTAAGGTCAACGACAATGCGACTTCAATGCTAACTCACACTATATAATATATATACCGAGTCTGTAAAGGATACTAACATTATGGCTATTGTGTTAGTAACTGATACCTTTTTGAAATCGATGAGTACCGGATATTAACACTATGGTTTTCGAGTCGGTACATGATACCAACCTGATGGATATAAATTTATGCTAAAGTTCACTCAAATTGAGAATTACAACAATTTCCGAACACCTGTTACTCCAGTTAAACCATACACTCTGGCCTTCATCGATATCAGTTATCACATTTCGCGGTAAGCATGACATCATTCAATTCAATATATTGCAGTTAAATACTGTTTGTTGCGCAGAACTAATATATATGCATGTATGTATTAGGTTTTGCGAACCTAGTAACAAATTAGTTCAGTTATGACCAGAAGGATAAACCAAAGGCAGCATGAACGGGAAGTATAATCTAATGCACATTCGTTTCGTGCTTACCTCATTTACAACCAGTTGCTTCAAGTATAAAATGAAATATCATTTAGCCACACACTTAAATCAGCGTTACAGTCAAATACAATGTATTTGAGAGCACTGGTTATGAGAGATGGACGCCGTTTTCCAAAACACGATATAAATTTCGATATGATGCACGTTATCTTAAAGATTTGTTTGCGTCGGGTGATGTTGGTCCATTGTTACTAGACTCTTTCTTTATCGATTAAAATGTTATTACACACCCACCAAAAAATCTACTTGGTATTTCAATCGAAACATCGGTCGTCCTTTTCAAAATCCGCTTTTCTTTTTTGCAACAGGACACGAAGTTCTACACTAATTACTAATGTGTCAGTTGTACTTAGATGGTTGCTATTTGTCGAAGAACAGAATAATTCATACAACATAGAATATTAGTTTGTTTTAGAAAGATTTATTTTTCCGGGTGATGTTGGTCGATTATTACAGGAGGCTGTTATCGATCGAAATATATATCAATAAAGATCAAGAAGATATTCGAGTGAGTGTGTGATAACTTTTTCATCGAAAAAGAAAAAGTCTAGTCAAAATTGCTACACGTTAGAATGCTTGCCTTTTAAATAGGATAATGACCATAGAAGATTAACTCCTACACGTAAATATAACTGATGGTAGCTTTTCATTGTTGAACAAATGGTTACAAAATAAGATGATTGATTATAGGAAACTCACTGGCTGGATTTAATTCATTGTTAATCCTTTCCAACAAAATCAGTGATTTATATACCACTTGTATATTCACATTAATCCGAGTATGTGAAACAAACAATGCATTCATTTAGGCACATAGTCGGAAATTCTGCAACGGTCTATCCAATACAGACAGGCATAACCGTGACAAGTAACACAGAACGATTTTTATTGAAGAATTATTGACAATGAAACACAATATAGCTCTTATGCTAAAAACAGAATCTAACCAAAGGATTATGCTTGTTGTCATAAGTGAAGAACTGGAAGTTAATCAATTCTCCATTATAAATTCATAATACCATCATCATGAATCGTCATCACAGACAGTAAGACAAATGCCGTCAGAGACCGACGCTTCACTACTTCATAATCATGAGAAAAAAGAGCAGAAACCACAATAATAAAAATAGTTCAGAAAAAATTATAAAAACACAAAGTAATAATAATGGAAAATATAACAACTTAACTAAAACAATATTAAAGAAGAGTTATGTATGAAGAGGTGGACCAAGTTTAGATGGAGATAATTATTTAGGTAAGGCACAGAAATAAGGCAAAATATACCTATTCACTCCACAGTTATAGCCAAATGATCATTGTGTGCAACGATGCACAGTCAGTTTCAAATTGATTCTTCACAACCCCTAACTATGGAAAATATTAATGATTATTAAAAGGCTGGAAAAGCACTTTAATGGATCATTTAGAGCGGAATAGAATAATTAAGATAGTGTTCCACCGGTGATGACGAGCATCTTCTTCTAGCAGCAGGCAGCTTCGAGGCATCCAAGGCCAAAGTAGTCTTTAGCAGGCAAAATATGGTCTTCGGTGCTTTCCACTCAGCACTGAGTGTGGACTGTGCATAAAATCGAACTCTGGGTTTAAAATGAGGTGGGACGATGACATTCTATAGTGAAGCTAACATCATCTAAAGTCAACGACAATGCGACTTCAATGCTAGTGCGTTGCAGCTGGCGGTAGTTTTGTTATGTTGTTCGTAGACTGGTTAAATACAATGGAGTTGGTGTTTACTTCAAGCTCGCAAACTTGATTTAAAGCATTGTTACCACCACCCGCGCAATCAATTATTGTTTACATTGTGTTGACATTCTATATTGTTGGCGTGGTTTATACTAGCGTTGTCGTAACAACTAATTAGGATCTGCTAGTCGTGAAGCCGGAAAATCTCATGGTTACGAGGTAATCATAAGTAAGGACAATAGAACTAATTGAAAAAAATTTGTTCTTTTTTTGAATAAAACATGACTAGCAAATTTCACCTACCCAAATATCGAAAAGACTGCGAAGTTGGCGATGAAGACGAGGATGACGATGGTGATGGAGGACACTCGGAATCTGACAACGAGTTAGAGTGGCTTGACGGGCAAGATAAAGGAAATCCGGAGTGATAAGACTTTTGACACTTCTTTGATGAATCACCTTTATGCAAAGCTTCATCTGTCACTAAACTGTCCTCTTGTCCTGACCGTAATTTAGCCGGCAACTGATCCAAATCTCGTTTTTTCTTCTGCTTGTTCAACCTAAATAACACCGATTGGTAAAAAAATTCTCTTACTGTTTAAAATACACTGAACTATGTATAATGGGCATGAAATGTGTAATAAGTTTATAACTTTCACACGATAATTTGTAGGTCAGCCATTTGTACATAGGTCATTTAAATTGAGAAACATATTGTGTACTGAAACAATTTCATTATATGGCAGATAAATATATAACATTGTATAAAGAATATTTCTCCAGATTTCCAGTCATTATCAAAGTGTCAATCTTAATACTTTGAAAGAAGGTCTATTTAGTCACAATCATCAATCCCACTATATATATATATATATATATATATATATATATATATATATACATAATATATATATATATAGATATATTTTATTTTAAAAATATATATATATAGTGGGATTGGTGTTTGTATAAAATCGCGACCTTGATTTAAATTATTGTGATCACCGCCCGTGCAATCAATTCTTTCGCTTGTTCTTTTCTTATTTTCGTACTGCACTATTTAAGTTATTTGCTTTTGATAATTGATTTTAGGTCTGGTGGAAAAATGACCTTGTACCAAATTCCCCAGAATCTACACATGAAATGGAGTTCTATTTATCCTCCAAAAAGAGCTTCAGCCGCAGTGTAGCAAGTATATATATATATATATATATATATATATATATATATATATATATATATATATATATATATATATATTCTTTATTATGTCCATTCCTCGAATATAACACAGTATATTTCTAATTAGGAAGAAAACACAATAATAACAAAGTGGATAATGGCCATTTATTTGAGAATACCAAACTTCGCTCTGGCAATCTTTCATTCATATACTTCTGGGTTTACATTTTAATATGTAGGTGGTAACGAATATGACCTCGGTTTTCTATTTCTTTGTTTTGGCTGATTGTAAGTGTATGCGTTTGTGTCTGTGTGTGCCTGTTTGCATGTAAAGGGCCTTCTTAGTGTATTGCAAAGTGATGTCTGAGATCTGGTCATTATTGTATTGATGGCTTGAGAATTAACCATCTGTTCGAATTGTTCGCTGTTACGTGTACGAGTACTATTTTTCCGAGTGTAGTCTTTCGTTTCACCTTTTTGCACAAATTTGTGTTCTTCACTTGGTATCAGCGCAATTGTGGATTGCAGCGTTGTACGCTCATATTTTTTTGGAAATTTCTGTCAGAGTGTGCGCAACTGTTTTTTTTCCTCTTCAGTTTGTTGCCAATCCGATTGAATGTTTGTTGATTCTAGTCGAGGGCGTGTTCGGTCTGGCCTGGATACTAGTAAATTGTTGTTTAATTTTGTTATTCGTGGCCAGTCGATTAGAATATCATGTTGATGAAACTTTTGAATATTTAGGTCAGGCGTTTGTCGTTCTATATAAAGGGCTTCATAAATAAATAATTTTTCTTTATGTAGAATTGAGAAATTGGTCGAATTGACTGGGTGCCCCGTTTCCAATATATGATCGGAAATAGCTGATTTTCCTGACGGTGTCAAGCCTTTGTTAATCAATTTCTGTGGTAAATGTTGCTTCTTCGTACGTCCGATATATGTGCTGCCGCACATGAGAATTTGTAGACTATGAATGATTTGGAGCGAATTGACAATTGATCTTTGGCATCCAACCTCATGATTCTCTGTTTATTAAATGTGATATTAACTTTAACACTGTGAAAATTCTCCTTAGTTATTCTATTCAGCCGCCGTGCAATTATTGAGGCTAGTACGTTGCTTCTAAATGCTAAGTTTAGGAAAACCTGTTTGACGGTATCCTCTCTAGTGCAAATCTGTCGTGATCTGATGTTGACATCAATGAATCACATTTTATACACAGAGAATCAAGAGATTGGATGCCAAAGATCAATTGTCAATTCGCTCCAAATCATTCATAGTCTACAAATTCTCATGTATGTGCGGTAGCACATATATCGGACGTACGAAGAAGCAATTGATAAACAGAATCCAGCAACATTTACCACAGAAATTGATTAACAAAGGCTTGTCACCGTCAGGAAAATCAGCTATTTCCGATCATATATTGGAAACGGGGCACCCTGTCAATTCGACCAATTTCTCAATTCTACATAAAGCAAAATCAGAAAAATTATTATTTATTTATGAAGCTCTTTATATAAAACAACAAGCACCTGACCTAAATATTCAAAAGTTTCATCAACATGATATTCTAATCGACAGGCCACGAATAACAAAATTCAACAACTAGTATCCAGGCAAGACCGAACAGGCCCTCGACTAGAATCAACAAAAATTCAATCGGATTGGCAACAAACTGAAGGGGAATTAAAATGTGTGTCAAGTAATTCAACAAAGAACCGACTATGCGAATGTGAATGAAAACGAAAAGATCATACAATATCCAAAACAAGCCAAACTAATTGGCACACGTAAGACCAGCGAGTACAACATGACAAAGTAACGCAAAATAGTTATAACGATCAACTTTCCGCAACTAATACCAATTATATCAATGATTAATACCCAATAGCAAAAACTGGTTGGCGAACTAAAAATAATCCTACCGAAAATACAAAATTATTTCCTCATTAGAGTAAAGTCGAACTATGCAACGAATAAGATAATGATATCCTTCTACGTCAAAAATGGGTTTACAAGCATCTCTGTTGATAAATCTATTTATGATAACCAACCATCATGCTTTAAAGCTACTATTCATATAAAACTTCTTATCAACAAGTGCACCAAAGATTTATAAATAATTTAATGGTCAATATGTCATGCAAGTCAATGGAATAGTGATGAGCAGAGTTTTATTGAGTCTACTGGTTGATATGTATATTTTTAACCTGGAAACATTAAAACTACAGCCTCAAATTCTAAAAGTCTACCAAACATATCTCTTGTATGTTGACGACACTTTCATTATCACTAATGAAGGTGTAAATATTTTAATAAAGTGGATCATGATATCCAGTATATTTGCGTGCACGACAACGGTCAATCTAACGTGCCATTATACCATGATTTATTGAAATTTAGACAGGAAGATGGTAGTCTAACGAATAAATTAAATCAAAAGCAAATATGGACTAGAAAATACACCTTTTATCAGAGAACCTTTCGCATTTCCCTCAAAAGAAACTTGATGCGCAATTTACCTCCAGAATAAAGCAAATCAGTTCTAGCCAACTTCAATGCGAAGAATTGATAGTATTAAAACTAACTGCCCTACAAAATGAGTAGCTTCAAGTTTTTATTGAAATATACATGAAAAGTAAACCATGACAAAAGATCAATGAAGCTCTATCCAATCAAAATACGATATATGTTAGTTTACCTTTAATTAGTTGCGAGGCATCTGAAATATTTACTCGTCAAGTGACAAAAACACAGTGACTATTCGAATGCCCATTGTAAAACTGATTTTTGTGCATACAACGAAATATCTGATGAACATAAATGTAGCGGATGAGCTTCTTGCAATGCAAAATTCAATTATTTTTTATTTATTTATATGCAATAGCTGCTCAGTGCGTAATGTAAGTCATGTTGGACAATTACCAAGGAGGCAATTCATAAGAGCGTCTTAGATTAAACATTACTGGATTAACTGTGAACTTTTCCGGAATCAATTAGCACACGGCTTATAAAAATCACACGTTATCCATTGCTTTTCAAAATCCACTATATAAAAGGCCAGATTTTGAAGTCGAGTTGAGTTCTGCCGAAAAGTGGCCTTTTAACTGAGTTGTATAGACCCGATGCAAAACTAAATCGTGCTTCAAAGGATACTCAAATATCGAGACAAAAATCTAAGCTTCTCATACAGATAGCTCCAGAAATCTCTAGCTGTGTAACTGAAAAAGGTGAGGCCGCTCCGTGCATCATTATTATCATCCTAATCAGCACAATATGAGCACTATATCCTTTTGATCTGCAACCGCAATATCTCCATAAACATAAGTTTAAAATTAATTTCAGCCGAATTTATCTGTAAGATAAAACCTAGAAACCAGAACACATCTAAAAATAATGTGTGGTCTAATCTAGCGTAGTGCAAAATACATACCTAGAGCAAAAGACTCCGATGCAGACGTGTACAGATTCGAGCCCTGTCCGCGGCATATTCTGGAGTACGTATAGAGTTCCCAATAGGGACGAAATTGATCTAGTGTATCAATAGCCTTTTCTACACTATACAATGCTTATTTATGATATATATATATATAATGTGACAAGGGTTTGTTGTGAATAATAGTTACAACCGCACGTGCAACCAATTTCCGCTTAATTATATAATTGTAAAATTGTATCATCATCAACATGCACAATAGCCATAGTGTTAGTACCATCTAACTTTTCGGTACCATAACGTTGGTATCGGTTACTAACACAATAGCCATAGTGCAAGTATCCTTTACAGACTCGGTATATATATTATATAATGTGAGTTAGTGTTGAAGTCGCATTGTCGTAGACTTTATATGATGTTAGCTTCACTATTGCAGGTTTACACATTTGTCTAAGAGATTGTACCGCCCTATTATTCCACATTCTTCTACCAAATATATAGTGGTTAAAGGGCGTAATACCGGCTCCTACTGATGAGTCGCCAGTAAGCACGAAACGAATGTGCATGAGATTATACTTTCCGTTCATGCTGCCTTTGGTTTATCCCTCTGGTCACAACTGAACTAATTTGTTATTAGGTTCGCAACACCTAATATATACTTGCATATATATTAGTACTCCGTAACAAACAGTATTTAAATGCCTACAGATGTCAGCGTTGGTCCTTCATTTTTGGTAACCTGCATGTGCTATGCTTCTCAAACACCGATGGTTGAATGCCTATGCATATATAAAAGCATCAAATCTAAGGGGCCAAGTCTCATTCGCGTATAATATAACAGCGCGTACAAATGCATTGTAAACACGACCTTTAAGGCAGAATGAAATATTACCTGAACAAATCAAGAAATCGACATCACTCATACCTCCATGCAACGCATATATTGGTCCAAGAAAAATATGGGTCAAACGCTTGCACTGTGCCACTTAGCATAATCTCACTTATAAAGGTAACACTGCAACTAGAAACAAATACTGGTTCACTGGAGAACCAGTGACGGATGCTCGAAATCAAGCGTGTGCATAGAGCTAACGTTTTTAGGCTTCTAGGAGCAGAGTCACCAGTGGTATTTCACTTTCCTGTCCCAAAATCCAATGAATTTTAGCA
This sequence comes from Eudiplozoon nipponicum, assembly GCA_029291075.1. Classification (NCBI taxonomy): domain Eukaryota; kingdom Metazoa; phylum Platyhelminthes; class Monogenea; order Mazocraeidea; family Diplozoidae; genus Eudiplozoon; species Eudiplozoon nipponicum. The sequence continues at coordinate 101,845 of JAQBSW010000927.1, forward strand.
CGATCAATATTGAAATCTATCCACGGAACTGCAGGGAGCATTATATCTTTTGCTTTTCATTACAGAGTTTAATGCATCCCTTTAGTACTTACCACACATCGTGCAGCCTGTGTGGCATCTCTTACGACCTCAAGGAAAGGCTAACCAAGGACATAAACCATTATATATTTGAAAATTGTGCATATTGTGCAGCTGAGCGTCGTAGTGGATAGACCGAGTTTATGGTATTTACTAGTTGTAAATTTAAAAACAATTCTTCGTCAAAAGTACTTTACTTTGTGATTATCAGAGCACGACGTGAACTGATTACAGGAAAGAAAAATTAAATTAATAATTTAAATAGGTTGAAATGCTGAAATGCAGCTTTCAACTCTAGCAGTGTTAAGAATACAACACCATTACAATATAAACAAAGAAACCAAACTGTCTGGCAGTCTTCGCTGCAGTTAAAAGTTTGTTTAAGTGTCGACTATATATTGCGCGAGATGTCTGACAAGTACACAAACATGGATTGATTTTCCTTGAAGTCAACAAACTGAATTAAGCTTTCTTTTCAGCATCCGCGGAAAGCCCCGTTGTTTAAACATTATCTTTGTTCCTTTTGTAAAATCTATGCTAAAATTATGCAAATAGTAAACTCTCAATGGTAGACAAGAAGAAAAAAGAGCGACAGTTAACACCGACTTCATCATCTAAAACCAGGAACAATTTCAAGTCAAAATAAAACGCAAAATTCATTGATACAAAGTTCTAGAAAAGGCACAAGAAATTAATCTGAATAAACGAAGAATTAAGAATACAAAACAGGTTTACAAACAAGTCAATATAATGAAAACCAAAAGAGCAAATTAAACTTAGGGCCAATGTTTCAAGCAGTACTTCGCCGAATTAATTGCAAATATTCGGATCAAAAGGAAACGTTCAGCAATAATGGGAGAGGTTAGTGATGTCTTATCATCAGTAGTTAGATTCAAAAGCATAGCAAACACAGAAATTTTCCCCCAAATCATGCAGTATCAACAGGCATGTAATCATTGGAACTACTCGATCTAATTTCAGATAAGAATTAGCACAATCGCTAAAAATTGTTATATGAACAGAGTGAAACAAAATAAGACTAAGAATTAAAAGAAACCAAACATAAACATGAAATACGTATAATTATCGCTATTGTTCTTGCAATACTGAAAGCTTAAAGAGCTATGCTTGCGAATAGTTTAATGTAGAATGTTATGAATTCGCCCGTTCGTAGCTCAAAAATATCGCAATGAAAAAGGCGATAGCACATAGAAAACTGTGCCAAATAGTAACTATTGATTAATTGCATAAACATATACAAATCCATTCAATTCAGTTCATTGAAACAAATGATAACTGTCAGCAAATAACAGTGGCACTATTTTCCTTATCGAAGAAACTCATATCTTTAAGCAACACCAAACCAGTCCGCAGTGAAATGCGCCAAACGCCAAAACAAAACCAACCAAACGCAAGCGAATTTTCACCAGCTCGTTTGTACAGTCATATATAGTGATTCACAAAAGGTTTTATTAACATAATAGTTAATCAACCAATAGATAGATTTTTCTAGACATCATGCTTTTTTACAAACAAGCCACAATCATCATACGCCACCATAAACAGTCAAAAAAAACAGTCAGCATACAACTGAACATATCAAGGCTGAATATATTGAGCCATACGAATACCATAACAATACCGAAGAGTACGCTCTGTGTGTGATGGCGAGACCTAGGCTTCAATACTGAAGAGAAAGAGACTTTAGTCATCCTGTTTTCTTTCATGCTCAGGAGCAAGTAAATTTTTACAGCACATGATGACAGCCATCATCAGAATCCAGTGGAGCATCATTTTATAAACGAGGCAATTGATAATTAGCACTCAAAAGAGTCCTGATAGCACTGTCCATATGAAAGGAGGCATTCCGCCGAAGGTGAGGCCAAGCAATTCGATGGCAAAGATTTACGTAATACAGACTTTAAATATTATTCAACGATAGGTATGCGTAATTTGCCGTTCAATTTACGAAGACCAATCGGTCAGACGAAAACTAACTTCAGTGTAAGGACATTTTAATTTGACCACTTGTGCAAAATCGAATGATGACTGCGCATTGCAATTGCACAACATATTAATGAACCTTCAGACGTATGATCAACACGTAATCTACAACCGCAATAAAAAAACTGAGTATTCGTTTATAAAGCGCTGCGAAGGAACAAATTATAGTTTAATTTATTCCAGCGGAAACAGCATGTCCAAGCATTGAGTCTGAACGTGAATAGACGCTTGTAAATGATTGATCGATTCCTTTTCACACTGTCGCCCCGTTCTAACTTTCTACTTGCACTGCTAATTTTTACAATATATAAATAAACCCATACGAAGACATTTGAGGAGAAAGTGAGAAAGAAATGCCTATGCCTGACAAGATTCCATTTAGATTTTTCATATGGGCATGCTACTATGAGATAGCGTATCACTTTATCAATTAATTAATAATCGACCAGATCTGCGCAATTAAATATTCAAATGAAAAACAAAAACAATTTGACCTTTACTAAAGCCTCTGAAGTTTTCAGCCTGGCAATTAGAGGGACAGAGTTACTCATGCCGGCAACAATATCAAAAGTATTTCTGATTCAGGATGGATACCCACCAACAAATATGATTTTCCATTCGGTTTTGCATATGACTTTCCTTATATACAGTGATGTAATGTATGATGTCCGGCAAAGGAAAGGAGGATGATGATTTTAATAAACAATTAAATTTAGCAGCTTACGCTGGTCTTAGATTGATCTAATGAACTGGCCTGATTTATTCAGATAGATATTGACCAAAATTCTTGTAGAGGCCTCTGTTTAAAAGAAACAGACCATCGTTTTTTTGTAAACATAGTAACACAAATCTTGATTTAATATTGAAATTTAAATTAAATGTAAAAATACTGCAAGTGGCTCAGTGGTTAGAGCACAATATTCCGAAGCAGAAGTGCCCAGGTTCGAGCCCTGTCCGCAGCAAATTCTGGACAGTACGTGATGAATTCCAAATAAGGACGAAACTGGTCTATTGGATGAATTGCCTTTTCCGCACTGTACAATACTCATTTTACACTGACAAATGTATTTAAATAATGGGTCAGGTGTTTATCTCAAGATCGCAACCTTGATTAAAATTATTCGATATTCGAAGGAGCATGCCAAATAAAAGAAAAAATTGCATTTTGCTGTTTTTTCCACATGTAAAAATAAACATGATAATCAGGATTTTTATTTTGAAGAATATTTGCATTTCAATAAAATTTAACAAAGCTTTAATTTAAATTAGAAAGCAATAAAAACGCACCACCACACAAACATATATAGAAAACATATATATATATATATATATATATATATATATATATATATATATTAGAGAGACAGAGATAAAAACAGAGGCATAAATATGCAAGATTTTCCCGATGCTCCAGGGCACATAAGACGTACATTAGTTTAATATAACGAATATTTTAAATTTATCAGAATGCAAAATATTTGCAAAACAAATTATATTTGTAAAATATTCACTAGTTACTTTGAGCATACTTTTTATTGAGTTGACGATGTAGATATTAAGGCAAGTCACAAGATTTAATTTGTGCCTGTATAAAAATGGAAACAAATTTAATAATACGTTGAATGTGGTGAAAATGTTTATGCCCATACTATGTCTAATGTTCACCATATTTTCTAAACATAACGTAAGCTAGAGAATCAATTTTAGTCGCATAACCAGTTCGCAATGCAGATATACGAAACAGCAGAGTTCACAATAATAAAAACTATATCTTCATAACTCCTGCAGGAAGAAAGAAAAGAGAATCAATAGAAAAAACGAAACTTCAAATGTAATTCTTTAGTTTGCTTAAATAGCAAATAAAAATGGTGCCCAGTCGATGTATCTGATTCACAAAAAAAACATCTAAAATGGAAATTATGATATGCCGCGCAAAATATCCTAGAAAATCCTGTGTCTATAAAATAAAAACCCAGAAATTCTCACCAGTACCAGTTGGCCGTTAATTTCCCGAGAATTTAAAATAGCGTCCAACCATGATAGAATTGGCTTATAGTTTCTACAGGTAAAAACATAACCGGAAACGCCTGGATAGCAAGGCGAGTAATATGTGCATGCGATCTTCTATGAGAGTTCCAAGGATACCGTGAATTGTGTTTCCTAGATAAAGGCAAAGGATATGATACAGCCAAGAGAAGATAGGTTAAAAAGATATGTACACAATATATGGCGTTTGCAAATGTTTCCCCATACTCAGTTGAATACCACACAACTAAAAATGTATGAGAGCACCAATTCGCAAAACTCTTCAGGCATATTTCGATCGAAAATAAACTCAAATTGACGACCTGATAACTTTAATATGAGAAAAAGGGATACGTCTCCATAGTCACTTATTTAACTTTGTAAATGTAGCTCTATCATGACCTGATGTTCTGAAAATCTTCGCAAAAGACTACAACTCAAATATCATGAGAAATCCAAGATTGAAGCCCCCTTCATTCTAGTCTAGAAATGCAATAATTCTCAACCTCTGCGCAAGAAAACGTTTTGAAGACCGCAACAACTGAAAACATATCTCCTAGTTCAAATCCTGACTACCGTATTTCTTGAAACTACATAATATGCTCGTAATAAGGACGATACTGGTCAAGTTGAGAAGTTAACTTTTTATCTTATGCAATAATTATTTTATACCACCAAAAATATATAATCAAATGCTACCGTGATTACATATTTATATTTGTAATTTTAATTAAAACACAATATCACATCTTTACATACATAATAGTCATTATTTATTGTGCGCGTCCTCATTTATGCTGTAATTTTCGTCAGAAATGCCAATGAACAGATCTCGTTCAACATCGTTATAGTTTGCAATGCCTACACCTCCTACAGAACCAACCATCCACCAGAATGACTTTGGATGATGATTGGACATCAAAGAGCGGCCGTATAGAACTGGCGCCTCGAAAATATTGCACTTGGTTAATGCTTCCTGACACTCAACTTGCAAGAACCCAAAACAATCCTAGTGAATACATTGATTTCAAAGCAGTCCTGTATTGTCAATTTTACCTTTCTTCAGCTGACTTGGCCATAATGATGTTTAGCTTTCCTCACTTACGTGTGTTAAATAAATAAATATACTCAAAATAACTAGATCCTCTCCCTCATAAATCTCTCTATCTTAATAATTTTTGTGCCTAAATTATGACTTTTGTCATAATTATCACTTTTCTTATGTTAATATGGCAGATAAAAATTAACTTCTAATGAATTTTGTATTGCTGTGCACGATGACAATGATTATGTCCTGGCGCTGGAAGGTATAAATGTCGTTTTATAATTCTCCACAGAATAAAGTAGGACAGCCAGTATGTTTGATTCAAAGACCTTTGACTACGTGCAGAGAAAAAATATAGGTTATTACAGAGTGGATTGCACAGTTTTATAAAGGCAGCTCCCACAGAGCTAACACATTTTGAATTCTTGGTTGCTAGATATCCTAAGCTAAAATCCCCGGCGATTGGTAGCAGAGCGTCATTTTCCACAATCTTAGGCTCCTGAACAAAATTAACCACAAAGACTCCAGGAAAGGTTGCACAATAGGAATAATCAGTACCTGCTTTCAACAACTCTTAAAATATTTAGAATAAAATAAACATAAGCTCGAAATGAGTCCCCTAGTTCAGAAAGCGGCTTTCAGAAATATATTTAACACTTCATACAATGTAAAACAACTTGTGATTTTCTCTTAACAGTAGTCTATGACACACTTATTGTTTCTCTCATTCGCTGTCGTTATTAGCAGCGACCCTACCTCGCTAGGACAATAGCAGAAACGTCGTTATCGTACGCAAATTATCGTGTGTTTGTTGGATCTGGAATAATACTGTTGAAATAGCTGTACACGGGCAGTTACACAAAGATCCGATTTGTCACTATTTCCAATTTTGTTTCGTCTTTGATCGGGTTGACTCATTTTTACTTCAATTGGAAATGCGGTTCTATCACATCTTTGTTTACTGGCGACGTTTCGGTGCCTACTTTCCAGCACCATCATCAGGCAACACAACACTGATCACAATAGCAGATTTAAGCAAATGTGGTGTCAATAGGGATCGCAGTATTAAGTCCAAGATTAAGAATTTGTTTTTGGTCTTCCTTGAGATCCATTCTCGATAAATTAACTAAACGTTTTGACATGACCTCTTCAATTCTCCTATTTCTCAAAGGGCAATTAATTCCCAATATTGCTAGTTTTTTTTCATGCCTTTGTCTAATTTTTTTAATTTCATTATCCCTCGTTTTGTCTGTGAAATCTTCAATATGTTTGAAATCCAACATACCTAATCTCGCCAGTAATATGGACCTTATTTTTGTCTTCTCTCTAATCAGTTCAAATTTACGTTTGTTTAGTTTCTTAATCGATATTTTTATTAAATGTAAACAAAGCTCATGCTTTAGAGTATTTCCTACTTTATCCAAAACGAATGAAAGTTTAAATCTAAAACATTTCGGTATAACATTAAATTTTAAACATTTATTAAGGAACGAGGTATTTTCCACTTGCCTAACAATCTGCATCTTCTTCCGCTTGTACTGATTCATAAGTGTGACCACTGTTCGCGTCATATTTGATCTTCAGGAGATGGGTTTTGAACTCAATATTTTGCGGTGTGTAAGCAGCATTGATAACCTGAATGCTTACACACCGCAAAATATTGAGTTCAATACTGTTGAAAACCTGTGAATTTCTTTTGGGCATAAATGTTCAGGCGCTGATGGATTCCACTGTATAAGCGACCAATAAAATTTTTACTTATTTGTATGTATGACATGCGTATAATATTTATCTGTTAAGAACTTCTGTTATAACATAGGTATTGCAAGTCCTTTCGGTATATATTTGACAAATGGTTCGACACAATAGATGGTTAAAGTAAATTTGATGCCAATTTTCAAATTTTAAGCTAATAAGCCAATATTTATGATACATTTTTTATTAGGAAGGGAAATCGTTTAATATCAAAGCGGATAATGGCCATTTTATTTTGAGAATACTCAGCAATACTTTACAATCTTTCACCTATATAAATCCTGGGTTTCCGTTTGTTTTAACGAGTGGCAGCTAGTCTGCTATTTCCGTTTTACTTTTATTTATATCAATTACACCAACTTATTTAAAAAGTGTTTATACAAAATGCATTATGAATGCCTAATTCAATTCGACATAACATAATCAAAAACAGAAATCTATATCTCCCGTTCGATGGGTTCTAGAGGTGGATATGCTAATAAAACAAAATTTACCAGAACACTCCTCTGAGCCCTGTTTTTCACTGGACTCACGCCGATCTTCACTTATTCAAGTGTCTCTTAGTTAGTAAGTGTACGGTGCGGCCAATATCGTGATAAATAGTATCCCAACAAAAGTTGTTTTGTTTTGACCTATTACGTCTGTATCCATCTACCGAAGTAGTTTATGGCGAGCACGAAGTGAAACTGATTTTTTCAAACAGTACTCCCATCCTTATCTAAGTTTTGTTAGTGTTGAACCCCTAGTTCCACAGTGTTTTCCCAAGTTGTTAGATTGGGCATTGGTATTGTCCATAGCTCAAGAACTGAGTCTTGCTTAACTGAATGGGTCCTAGTGAACAGCCGAATTTGTACGATCCACTTAAATACATCTACTAAAATCAATGTCGGGAAACTTGAGCAACGTTGACTTTGCGTTTTGACTAAATATACTCGCCCTGATTGCAGCACAGACGATTTCATGGACGCTTTTTCCCTTGACTAGTGCTGTTTGCGAAGTAGTCAGATAAAGTCTTGTTTATGTGTGGCATTAACGCTCAAGTTAGACGGTTAAATTTTGCTGAATATTATTTAGGTTGAAGGTACCTTAAAGCTTGATGCACAACGATAATGGTTAACAACCTTTGGATATGTGCGCGGAACACAGATAGTACTTAAGTAGTACAAACTTCAAACGAAATGTAAGGTATTAGGCCACACGATGTCCTCCAGCCACCGGACAATCGTGGACCCAAACAGATATAAAAATTAATTACAGCTGGCGTGGCTGCATCCAAGATTGTCGTTTGTTTTGGAGCACATACATAGACTCGGGCCATGCTTTTTTCATATTTTATATTTGCACTTTCATTTCAAAAGTCGAATCTGTCAGCTTTTCATGGCGAAAATTCAAATTTATATTCGACGAAGATAAGATCCATTATGCCTAATGCAGCTATTTAAATTATTTACTAGGAATGGGCGACCTAGTGTTCATTTACAGCCCACACATAGCTGTTACAGTTATGGTTATGCGGCAGTGAAGCATCAGGTTATTGTGCAGGTTTAACGCTGTTTATTATTATTATTATTATTATTATTAGTAGTAGTAGTAGTAGTAGTAGTAGTAGTATTTTCTGTTGTAGTGGTGGTATTAGTAGTAGTAGTAGCAGTAGTACTAGAAGTAGTGGTGGTGGTGGTTGTATTACTATTAGTAGTAGCAGTAGTATCAGTAGTAGTAAAACAACTGATTAAATGGGAAAAATAGCTTTTATATTATTTTAATTAAGGGAAAAATTGTCGCTGACCTTGAGAACAGACAATTAACGTGATGGAAAAATAAAATATATCAAACAACACATCAAATTGACATGTACTGCCAGTTTGTATAGCAATCTTACTACAAGCAAGGCATTAAACCAGCTCACACATAACTCAATATTAAAACAAAACAAAATGGGGAACAAACATTGAAGCGAGGTAGTTTCGCTTATTAAAAGGAAATAAAATGGTTATTTGGAATATAAACTAACTGCCGAAATGCATCTTTTATTTAGTTTTCTATGAATGACTCAAGCGGAAGGAAAATCCGATTATTTGGCCCAAACTAATAAAGTTCTTAGAAAAATTGCGCTAACATTCACCTCCGTATCACTGGGCATTTTGTTTGAGGTTACACGTCTTCCCTTTTGACAGTTAAACATGACCCGTTAAACAAGCAGAAATAAATTATTTCGTAGTCTTTCCTTAAAGCCTGCTGTATCTTTGGATAGGCACACGAGGAAGTGGGGAATTTACATACAAAGATTTACATTTTGTGGAAAGTTTGCCAATGAAAGCTAACGAGCACCATCTATCTGAGGCGAATTCCTAATTTTGGAGGTCCGCCCTTCCTTATTTTACGTCTTTGTAACTGACTCAAGTGGATAAAAAACGATTATTTGACAGATAGTATGTAATTTCTTAGGAATATTTCGCAAGTAATGCCCTCAGTATCACTCGATATTTTGTTCGAGATTGCACGTATTCCCATTAAACAGCCAAGTATGATTTTCTAACCTGGCAGAAAATTAATTTTGTCGACGTTTACAGTCGAAGCCTGCCTCATGTTTAAGTAGGCCCATAAGGCAGTGGAGAATTTATATACAGTTTTCCTTTTTATAGGAAGTCTGCCGTCCGAAGCTGACGAACATCATTTACTTTGGGCGCCAGCTGGCAAGTTGCTCTTCACATGAAAGTGAGAGAACGTCTATCTCGAGTGGATTAGGAACTAGATTTATATTGACAGAACCTGTCGAAGACACAAAACTTAGATGCTTTCAGGGCGCCAGAAGCACAATCCAGACATCCATGTTGTGAAGGATATTTTTGCGCAGTGAGAGTTTCATATGTTGACTCTCCGCGAGTTGTGTTCGCGGGTTGTTGCTTTGCACTATCAGTTTCGCAAAGATCCGTTTGATTCCCATTTCCAAGCACGCACCGATCTGGTCTTCGTTTTGGCTGGGTGCAGATTCGTCCCTTTCTTCCGAAGGCTTCAACATCGTTCATACTAACCACTGGAAATGAGGTACGATCTAATCTTCGTTGACTGGCGACGTTTTGGAACCTCATTTCCGGTTCCATCATCAGGCCACTATACACAGCACAATACTCACAATAGCAGATTTAAGCTTAAATAGAAAGAAGTAATCTTCTTATGAAGCGACACACACAAGAAACCAAAAAGGAGATGTATTGACAATATCTTCTTGCCTTGCAGTTAACATGATCCAAAGTATACGTTGTGTATTGATCTAGTAAATCATACCTCTGTTTTTCTTATTTTGTTTTTACCACAAATTTTATATACGCTACTGCTTAACTCATTACATCTTTCCCATTAACAGTGCTTTACTTACCATTATTATTATTGATATCTGTATTAATATTAATATAATGGTTATGTCGCCGAGCACAAATATATTATGAATATGCCGAAGCCTTCAAAAAACCAAACGGAATGTAATACAAATTTTGATTCTTTAAAGCATAAACAGTTTTTGTCAAATACGAATGCCTTCACTGATTAAATGCGATATATTAGCATATTAACAGTTAGATACTGTTTGTGGCGGAGAACTAATATATATGCAATTATGTATTAGGTGTTCCGCACCTAGTAACAAATTAGTTCAAATATAACCAGAAGGATAAACATCACAGCAGCAACTGGAAGTACGATCTCTTGCACATTCGTTGCGTGCTTGCTGGCGACTCATCAGTAGGAGCCGGAATGTGGGAAAGTAGGACGAAACAATCTCCTATACGAATGTGTAAACCTGCAGTAGTGAAGCTACCTTCATATAAGTCTTCTACAATGCGACTTCAAAGCTAACTCATTATATATAATACATACGTAGTCTATGAAGAGTAAATACATTATGGCTGTTGTGTCAGTATCCGATACCAATCATATGGTATCGAAAATGTACACTCTACTAACACTGTGGCTGCCGATTCGGTACATGTTACCAACACAATAGATTACGATGTATGCTAAAATTCACCAAAATTCAGAATTACAAGTATTTATGAACACCTGTTACTCCAACAAATCCATACACTTTGGCCTCGATCGATATCACATTTCGCTGTAATAATGACATCATCCAATTAAATATATAACAGAAAGATACTGCTTGTTGCAGAGAACTAATATATATGCAATTTTGTATTAGGTGTTGCGAACCTAGTAACAAATTGACCGGAAGCATAAATCAAAGGCAGCATGAACGGAACGTATAATCTCGTGCACATTCTTTTCGTGCTTACTGGCGACTCATCAGTAGGAGCCGGTATTACGCCCTTTATCCACTATATGTTTCAGCGAGAAACGTTGGCCTATTGGACGGTACAATCTCCTATCTTATAAAGGATACCATTTTAATGGCTATTGTGTCTGTATCTGATGCCAACACTATGGTTGCCGAAAAGGTACATGGTACCAACATTATGGTTGCCGAGTCGGTACATGGTACCAACTAAATGGATATCAATGTATGCTAAAGTTCACTAAAATTGAGAAATACAACTATATCTGAACACCTGTTGGAAAATATATAGGGGGTAAATGGCGTAATACTTGCTGATACTGATGAGTTGCCAATAAGCACGAAACTAATGTGCACGAGATTATACTTTCCATTTATGCTGTCCTCGGTTTATCCTTCTGGTCATATTTCAACTAATTTGTTACTAGGTGTGCCACGCCTAACACACTATTACATTAGCATATTTTTACAAGGCGAATCATGCCGACAATGAATACAATTTACTGAAACCGGGAGGTTGTATTTCTGCTTTTATCTACAGAATATGCAATTAATAACTGTGCACATTTCAATAATTAACTTCAGCCTAGTTGTGTAAACACCAAAGGATATCAATCTAATTAAAGGCCAAACAAATCTGCTAATATTCATTAATTGTTGCGATAACAACTGTTATTAATTAAGGTGGTTCATCAGATACAACATATAACTGATCTATTTTTAAGTTTAAATTATCAGAGGCGGTGCCTTAGCGTTAGTTTTATGGTTAGCACGCCTTCATGGCAATTTCGGATATAATGGTGGCACAAAAGCATTGCATGAGTTACTCATACCAGGCAGGCGAACAGAAACAGGTCACACTTACGCAGTCTCAATCCTCCACAGTCGTCCGATTTTGTTTATTTAAAGCAAACAATTAACTATGAATTTCACGGTTAGGCGGCAGTGAAACAACAGTATATCGTGCTGGTGTAGTGCTACGTATCAGTTGTAGTGTACAAATGACCAGCATTTCCTTACCTTCAGGCATTATTTTTGAGAATACAATTAGACAATTATTGATTGCGCGGATGGCGGTAACAATTCTTTAGATTAAGTTTGCGAGCTTGAGGTAAACACAAATCCCATTGCTTTTAATGGAACGTCGAACAAAAAATTACGTGACTAACGATGTCTTTTCTATGTTGTTCGACGACTGATTAAACTCAATGGGTTTAGTATTTACCTTAAGCTCGCAAACTTGATTTAAATAATTATTTTTGAGACATAAAATGTGCTACACTCAAAAAAGAACTGTTCAACTTCGATTATAACATAGGTAATCTAAATAAGATTCTAACCAACGTTCGAGTTTGGCTGTGAATTACTTAACCGGTTGGCAAAATTTGTAAACTCTGCCTCAATTATCATTTTGTTCATTTTATGCAAAACATGAAATATTGTACAGTAATTTAAAAAACGTCCTCCTGCAACCTGGCCAATAGGCCTTGACATGAGATCAATGATTTTTCTTACTGATCGGTATTTTCTCTGAGAGAAGTTTGAAGACGTAATTCTAGCATATAAGACACCAACCAAAATGATGAAATTAGAGTAAACACCATGTTGCTTAAGTTCATTTTTCTCAGCTAGACCCAATACGAAACAACGAAGGTTGACTGGTTAATACGACAATAATTCACGATTCAAGTTATATCTAAAACAGCACGGGAAGTTTATAGGACATGGAGCACACATTTCCTTTCACTATCTGCCATAGTAGGTGAATAAAATATTGTTTACATAGTTAAAATCTCCAAGCTTTAATTTATTCCAATTTTTATAAATTCTTTCATCAAAGAAAGTTTAAAGAAAAAGAGCTAAACCAATCCTGGAAGCCCTACGAGCACCGTTGCCAACTGCACGTTGCAAAAGTTGGTATTTAAAACTAAACAGTTTTAAAATGTAATCATGCATTTGCGTGCATGTGATCTACTACAGATATATAGTAAAATTAGTAGGAAAAACTCAGTCAAAATGGTAATGCTGTTGTACTTACCGCGTATAAGGTTCTATAGACCACATAAAATTAGCTCCAGTAAAGTACCCCTAACTAAGTTTTATTCTGTCTCTACCTCACTTTCACGCGCTCTCTCTCTCACACACACCTCGCCACAAATACTCGTTTTATTACAAAGTAACTCTTCTCCTACTAGAAAATAAAAACCCTAGGAAGAGTATTAATATTAATTAAACTTGTTTATGTCGTCTAATCTGGGAATCCACAGTGCAAGATTTACAGAATAATCAGACAAATATCTATTCAATCAAAAACATTTTCATGCACTTCTAAGTGCTTCGTAACATACCAATTTCATATACTGGTATATATACTCCTATATTTCTACATGTCAGCCTTACATGGTCCTCTGTTGAAATACTGCATTTTAGATTCAGCTTTTAGGATAATCAGAACCATGTGAACCATAATTTATAAAAAAACTACTCCAAACCCGCTTGTTAAATTTGCTTTAGTATTGTGCTCGTTTTGTATTTCATGTGCTTGGTTGATAACTTATTGTAAAGCCATGAGCGAAATATCCGAAAATGGATGCCGAAATATCAGCAAAATTCGATAAAAGAAGTCCGGGAAATAAATTTCTCAAAGGAAAAAATAAAAAAGAATAGAATTGCCGTGATGGAACTGAGACAAAAAATTGAGAAGACATCTAAATTGGGTATCTATCAATAGTTAACGTAATTTATTCACATTTTCTAGAGTTGAATTTCGCTTGTCTTATATGATCTAGTCAAAATCCGATATAATATATTATGGAATGGAAAAATCGCATATGAAATTCGAGTCAATTATAGCGTGTGAGACTATTAGGTGTCACAGCCACACATCGGATTATCCATGCACTTTATATTTCAAATATCGGTTTGATCTTCGTTAGTAAATATACGGTCATGTTCTAAAGATGACAGGAGACGGTTGAAACGCACAAGTACGCGCAGTTCTGTTATATTTCGCGATTGATTAAAAAATTGGTATGTGCTTATTTTAAGAACGAAAACTTGATTATAATAATTTTTTTTCACGTCGGCGCAACGAAGTGTTTCTCAAGAAAGCCATTCAAGCGGATAATTGCATTACAGATAAAATCATTAACACAGAAAAATTGTTCATATTTTATATGAAAAGAACAACTGAATACGAAGGCAAAGTTGATATATAGCCAAAGCATCGGCAATTTGAACAGGGATTAAAGATTAAACGGTTTAGCATGTCTTCAATTTGAGAATTAGCCTGAATTGGACATTTACCATTGAATAAGTCATATCTCTCACACCTAAATAGATTCTCCAAACCAATAGTTGCTTCGAACCTAAGCGTAAGCTCGTAGATTGTTCTGATGGACAGATACAAGGCAATTGAACTGATTAACGAAATATTAAACACAGCATAATTTCAATTAAAATTTAAATATTAAGGCAAGATTTATACCCGAGCAAGATGCTACTGTCGAATTATATGCACGATTGGGAGATGAAGTCACTGCTGACAAAATAGCGATGCATCTTAAATTATCCCGTACTCATGGAGCGAGACTGAATTGACTTGTAAAAAACCTCAAAAATGGAGTGCCTTTAAGGCCTATTTTCTTAGCCATTAGTACTCCATTTCAGTGGCTATCGATACGGCTCACCACCTGCAGCGTAAAACATTTTCCGCCTGGCGACCAGGGGTCTAGTTATTCGTAGCAACAACGATAGCATAAACCTTTTAATCAATAATTGATTGCGCGGGTGGTGGTAACAACTCTTTAAATCAAGTTTTCGAGCTGGAAGTAAACACCAATCCCATTTTATTTAACCAGTCGTCGAACAACATAACAAAACTACCGCCAGTCGCAACGCACTGCCGCGTTTCGACCTTCCATGATCATCATAAGAATACGACGGCAAACTGCCTATCGAGGATCAACCCGCATTGAATATATATTTGAAATCAAAGTTAGATATGCGGATCTCACCTCTAGCAGTCTCGCATACATTGAACTTGCCTGGAAATATCGGCTGCACAATTTCTATGCAGACGCGAACTTTAACTGTTGGCAGCTTTCGCCACATATATATATGTAGGTAATACAATTATACAATGACCGCGCGGGTGGTGGTAGCAATTCTTTAAATCAAGTTTGCGAGCTTGAAGTAAACACCAATCCAATTGTATTTAACCGGTCGTCAAACAACATAACAAAACTATAATATCTGACTAGAACCAAACTAACTCACATAAATTCTCGAGTTTGTTTATACTTCCTAACAAGTAGTGGTGGAATGAATCAAGCGTGTCTGATGCCAATGGAGTATTTTAGTTGCTAGGGGTACTCTAGCCACTCGTATATGAAAAGGATGTTCCAGACAGGTTGTTTCGGCAGCTCTGAGTGGCAGACTATCTATGAGTGTGAAAAGTTTAAATCAAAATTATCAATCTCAAGGAGAATGTTGAATCTACTGTGTTTTTACAGCTATCAATGTCCTACGGCATTGAGTTTGTTTTTAAATGCTAATTAAATACAGTTCCTGCGGATTAAGATTATGTAGTTCATTTTAAATTGTAACGTTTTCCGACATCCTGAATGGAGAATCCAGAAGTAGTGAAACGCTCATGATCACAGAACAGGGCGATATTTACAGCATGCACAGACAAAGAACAGTTCCAAACGATTTAAACTTAACAACCATAATCGCATGCACAAGGAAAAGTATTGCAAGTATTTACAAATTGTAGGCAAAAAATAGAGATAACACAATAACGTTCCAGTTTACAATTTATAAGGTTGTTACCACTGTAACACCAGTTAATGCCACACAAACAAATATATAATACACAAAGATGATACCTGATTTTAAGACTTCCTCCACGGGGCGACTGGCGGCCTCCTCCAACCTTCCCCGTACGATTAGATGAAGTACAGAAGAAAGGATCGAGGAACTCACTCCCGGCTGATGTTATTATCTCGGGGGTCGCTTGTAAAATGCTGTCAGACACTGCGCTGCTATTCAGGGCTGGCGGATCCATTAAGGTGTACGAGAACTCCAAATCTTCTGAAATGGAGTGCTCTGCAAATAAGCACAATGCCAATTCAAGAAAAATGTTCCAATTAAAAATGACCAAACATTTCATAGACTTTCAAAAATATTTTGAAAAGGACCACTTGCAAAATAATTAATAGGAAAAGCCTTGCTGTGCTGGAGAGTGTTAACACTTACGTAAAAGTGGAACTGAGTCTCCCGCGTGATGGACTCCAGAACAGCCTAAACCGACAAAGTAGGACTAGCTAGGTCTTCCAATTAGATCATGAACGCCGCCAAATTCAAATCGAGTTTCGACCATCCAACTATCTCTTAAATGATGCTGTTCTTTGTTGCGCAAAGAGATCGTTATATTTAACATATCCACGACTTTCTTTCGTGGTATGACTTGCACTGTCAGTTCTGCATTAGTCAGATTTATTCTCATTTCCAAGTATAAAAATAGTGTTGTTATTTATTAAATGTTGGATAATCCAACATTTTCAGTAGTTAGTACTGATGGTGTAGAAGTATTCGAGTGGCGGAACCAATCGGAACATAGCAATTAAGGAGACTTTCACGGCGTGTACTTGGAAATGAAAAGAAATGTGACTATTTCACCACTGTCTATTGGTTAGCGAGAAAGTAAGCCACATTGACATCTATTCAGTTTATACACTAAGACAAGTTTATTAAAATACAATGTGAATTCGGTAAAACAGCTAGTTTTGATTTGAGATGGATTCCTTCATAAAACTAACTTGTGAAAAATAGATTGAAACAAAGAGGGCTACTATTAAGAACCTACAAGACAGTTTGTGAGCAAAATTCGACGCTATACAACGCAAGATTTTAGACCAGAAACTGTGATGAGCACCCGGATCTATTCTTGAAAACGAACTGCCCTCTTATCTCTTCATTTGACAGTGTTTGACTGCTTGTGCATGCAAGATCATAATTCCGCCAAATATATTACAAGATTACGGAAAACCAAACTCCTAAAGAAATTATGGCCTATAATGCCATCAGGAGCATTTAACACATGCAGCACCGTATTAGATATTTACAAATTAGAGCTTTTAGGCGGTGTAGTACACTATCTGATTAGAAAGGCTGACTTTGTTCAGTATGTTGTTAAAAACTATCTGCCGACCTGCACTTTACGCATCCACGCATTTTTACATCCGGTTAAATCCCTGACGTTCTTAATTAATATACCATCTTAAAATTTTTACACACAACTGAGAATACTGAAACTCACCAATGACTTTTCCAAAATAATCCTCTAAATCAAGTTTGCGAGTCTGAGAAAGGCATCAATCCCACTGGATATTACCAGTCGCACAATGTAGAGACTCTATCATCATTAAAAGTGACTGGCGCGTTTCGACCTTCCATCACCATCATCCGAGCACAGTGGCAAACTGACTAACACGGACAAAACCGCAATCCATACAAAGATATAGAAAATTAGATATGCCACTCTCACTCCAAGTGATCTTGCACAAATTCATGGACTGGAAATGTCAGCTGTACACATACTATGCACTCACGAGCATAATATTCCTGCAGCTTTCCGCACATATATGTCAGGTAAACAACAAAACAATCATTGAATGCGTGGGTGGTTAGAAAAATTCTTTAAACTAAGTCTATTTGCCAAAGGTAAACAGCAATAAAATTTTATTCATTCAGTTGCACAACATAGCAATAGTACTGCCAGATACACGAACTAATACGTTTTTCTAAATAACATTCAATTGTTATAGAACAAAAACCGTAAGCCCGCCTCCGAGCCTTTTTCACGAACACTTATTTTTGCCAGCAGAAATAATTTCTTCTCTAAGCACGAAGTTTATGAAATTAATAGAGGATAACTTTGAAATAACTAATCTAATCTCTATTATTGTTCCGAACATTAATTCTCTACCTGTTGTTATCACTGACCAGAAATATTTACAGGCTTGTTTCATAATTTTGTTTTTTCAACTTTCTCTCTGCTACAGGTATTTGCCGCCGGCGAAGAAAACTCCAATTCAAAGAAGACATATTATTCAACTTACCTACGAATATTATTCTTAATCAAGCTATGAAGGTATAATAAATATCATTCAAATTGTAAAATACTTACTGAATAAAAATTCTCATTAGTGCAGTGAGGAATGATACTCGGCATTACAGCTTGTTAATAAGTGTTACGCAAAAAACGAAGGAATTTAGTTAAGAGATGCATAGAGATAATAATAAAGGAAAGATACCGATAAATAGATGACAATTTCAGCCATCTTAAATCTAATAATTAAGAAGTAAATTTATAAAGTCATACATGAGCTTGTCTTATTCTAAGATGCTTAATCGCTTGCTAAGGCCAATTACGGATTGTGATTTTTACAGTAGTCGCTACCTGTCTACGTTCTATATCGAACTAATCGATTTTTACAGTGCTGTTTCATCTGTAATGCCACATGTCAAGTAGGTATTAGCAGATTAATTAACCAATCCTAATGATCTGTTTGTAACCAGTGGATAGTATGAATGATGCTGAAGCCTTCGAAGTAAATGGACGAATTGACACCGAACCAACACGAAGACGAGCTAGATGCATACTTGGAAATGGAGATTAATCGGACTGATAGTGAAAATCTACTACCCACGAAAGAAACCCGTGGATACTCTAAATTTGATGACCGCACTGCGCAAACTTGTAGAGCATCGTTCAAGGACGATAATGCTGTTTTTCAAGGCCAAATGTGAAAATGGGTTACTAACAGCATAAGCTGTTGTTTTACAAATCCTTATTTCTCCGCTAAATATACAAAAGATATTCGTACATAACTTGAACTTAAACAGTTTTTGTGAGTGTTCGTGCTTCGGCATCTGAGTTTCCAGATTCCTGTTCGATGTTGTGTAATATAATTACTTTACTTTACTTTACTGCGGCTGACTCCTTTTGGAGGATAAGCCGGCTCCACATTTCATGGAGTTTCTTCTCGGCTCTCTGAGCTAAGATCATGTGTATGTGTAATATACATATCTGATCCAACATAGTCCACTCTACTTTCTTAGAATTGATTATACAAAGTACCAGATGTTGCAGACGAGTTAAATTCTGGCGAAAGAAAAATGCACTTTTTAACTTTTTTGTATGTACCCGTTTCATTACACGATATTGGTGTATTAATTACTTTCATAATGCTGCTATTACGCGCAACAAGAATTTAAAAGTATTTGATGTCAATTGTCACTTTGCTTTACTATATAACCTCGATCGTCCTTGAACTATGTGATTACTTATTTACCCTAATTCATTTAATCAATATTGCAACGAGGATCAACTTCTATCGCTCACAGGTTCAAATTAATCCAAACTGACAACATACACGCAATTTAGTTGCAACATTAACAGATAGAAAACATCGGGTTCTAAATAAATTACTTCACTATTATAAAAACAACGGTATAAATAACTTTTAACAGGTTTCTCCAAACATTATATTGCCATTATTAGATTAATTTTTTTATATTGTAAGGAGAGTATTAATCTACCTATAAAAAGTGTTAATAAACCATATTTGTTAAATGCAGTTGAGATGATTACATTATCGTTATTTGTCCAATCATATAGTATTTGACTCATGCGCCAGTATATCAATTACTAACACATGGATGTTGCGTGGTTACCATATTTAATCAGCAAGATTGATTACAGACACACCAATAGAATAACGCTGTTCACAAAATACCTGCGAGAATCATCAATCAATGTAAATTGCCAAAATTAGTGCTAAAAGTTATAAATATCTCTTGGATTAAATTTTGCTTTGGACTGTTTTATTAAATAGCCCATGCTTGGGAGAAAATGAGTGTCAATTAAGAAAATAGTCAAAAACTAGTATAGATATCTTCCGAATATAAAAGGATGACGCGGAAATGTTAAATTTTGTTATAAAATATGTCATTGCGCAGCGTTTTCATTGTAGGCTTTTTTCACCGACCTTGACGTTTGCGGGCGTCTGAACGACGCTTGTAAGTAGATAAAATCTTGATTCGTTTACATTTCCAGGTGTACAACATGACAGACAAGTTGACTGATTGGTTCACTCTAGTCCCGTCACTTGGAAGACTTCCACACATTTACTGTTCATTGAATATGTTTTAATCACAGATTTAGCCAATTTAGGCTAACGTGTCTGTCAGTTTTTACTCTTACCATAACCATAAATTTCATATAAATCTCACAAAACAAAAAGCCAAATTTTGGTAAATTTGGTATCCTTATTCGAATAATTTTTATATTTGCTTTATACTTATAATAGTTTTCGTATGCCTAAATATCTTGCTTTTATTAACTACACTCCTATATTCGAGGGCATACGCTAAAATGCTCATCAATCCTCAAACATATGCGCTTAACAGGTATATATATATATACATACATATATATATATATATATATATATATACATATACATATATATATGAGTGAAGTGAGATTTAACAATTATCCTGCTTTAAATCAAGGCTATGTAGACACTGATATAAACACAAATCCCATTAGGTATACATTTGTCAGTATAAGCCTAATCGTTGGGTATAGATAAGTAGTTAATAAAGGTATATGGAAATTGTAATAAATCTAAAATCAATATAAATAAATATGACTTGAATGAGGATACCACATTAAGCTAAATATGGTTGTGTGTTGTCAGATAAGTACGACAGCTATGGCTATGTTCAAAGAAAAAACTGACCGAAGCGGTGGCCCAAAATCGGCTACATCTGTTATTAAAAACATTTTCAATGAACAGGACATGTGTGGAAGTCTTCAGAGTGACGGGACCAAAGAGAACCCATCGATCTACAAGACTGTCACGCTGTACACCTAGAAATCTGAATGAATCAAGATTTTATCGACCTACACACATCATTCAGAGACCCACACATGTCAAGAGCAAAGGAAAAACATTAACCGTTTTAGTCAAAGCAAGGATCAGGTAATTGTGCAGCATCCAAAGAAAAGCGAACTTTTTTAAATGAAATTTAAGCAAGAAGTATGAAATTGCTACGTCGAGATATTTATTTATTTCCTTTCACTTCAATAGTTATAGCATATCGTTTAAGCATTATCTTTTTTCAAATATAATACAAATTTCGGTTCGTGATTGAGAGAAACGTGAATTTTAATTAATTAAGCAGGAAACTAAAATGAGATCTAGGTTATTTTATTTTCTTGAACGCACATGGATTCAAATACAGAAAGGAGTTTACTAAGTGCTTTTAAAAAGAAATTTAATCAAATCAGAAAAATATATGACTTGTGCATTTACAGACCATCCGTAGATAGTATTTGTTCAATCGTAGAAAAACATATATTAAATATTTCTACAATGAACGTCAATGCGAATCAATTACAATTGCTAAAATGAGATTTTAAAATGGATTTTCATATTGAGAGATCACCACGCAAGAAATCATCACACAGGCAATTAAAACAACGACACTGCTTTTGGATAAGAAGTTTAAATGTGAATTGGAAATAGCCACAACTGTTCGGACCACTAGGAAAATTAATATTACGACGCTAACTAAATTTAACGCCTCACACGTGAGTAAATATGTGACATGTTAAAATGCGGAGAACGGAGTACTAAAGGTTCTGATGATCCATTCTGATTTTAATTAAAATATGTAAAAATTGTTCAATAATGCTGAGATATAGGCTAAATTCACTAGTATCTAACTGGTAGGTTAAAATGGTAAATGAAATTATTCATCAATAATATGATTTTAAACGATGAACTGGACTCGGAATATGGTAAAACTCTTACAAAGAACCAGTTTTACTCAGAGCTTGTGATTTAGCAAAGGTACATAAATCTAGTAAACGATAACAAATTCTTGTTAATGTCTAGTACCCACGAAGATTTGAGTCTGATGCGTGAATGAAGAAATAAATAGACAAAACATTTTAGCTCGGTCAGAGAAGTGAACGCGTGTATGCAATCATAATTATAGGTGTATCCACACAAACGTGACGCGCGCCTGTCTATTGAAGGAAAAAGAAAGATTTATGAAATTAATCAGTCAAAAGTCTAAATGAACCTGACTGAACAAAATTTGTTACTTGTTTTGTTAATTTTTTACATTTAGTGTGATCAAATTTCGCCTGAAGTAGATACCCGGAACTTAGTATTGGAATATTTCAAAACAATAAAAGGATGGAGTTGAAAAAAATCAAAAATCTTAAACAAAGCAAGAAGCTGTCAATCGAAACAAATTTGTATAATTCATTCCAATAAATCTCCAGCGGAGAAAATTCATTATTGCTAAAGACATACATAAGAAGCTGTATTGCTGATGTCGCCTTGCTCGAATGCTAACTTAGCCATAATGGTGTTGTGGAGAGGTTTAATTTGCCTTATTTCTGTGAGTTATCCTGATAAATTTACTCACAGTAGCTAGGTGTTCCTTCTCTCTCTTCCTCTCTCTCTCTTTCTCGTAAATCTCACTAATAATTTGTCTAAATTCATTTATATAAGTCTTTTCACTCCTTT
The DNA here is from genome assembly GCA_029291075.1 of Eudiplozoon nipponicum. Taxonomy (NCBI): domain Eukaryota; kingdom Metazoa; phylum Platyhelminthes; class Monogenea; order Mazocraeidea; family Diplozoidae; genus Eudiplozoon; species Eudiplozoon nipponicum. The sequence continues at coordinate 124,655 of JAQBSW010000927.1, forward strand.
TGGTTTTATGGCAGTGAATCATTAGTCACTTTTGAATTTTCTATGGCTGGAAATGATGATGATGACATGAGATTAATGTTAAACACCAACAAGCATTAGAATAAACTACATATATGTTTAGTAGAGAGAGGAAACTTCAATAAGCATGCTAGACACATCAATTACACAACTTCTCTCTTAGAAAGAGAAAGATAAGTAACTCGCAGCAAAGGAAAGACTGCACAGAAATACAGTCTTGATACAACTGTAATCCAAATAAATATGTCACGTGACTGGTTTATAAAATAAGATGTGTGTTCAATTCGTGTCAGCAAACCTGGTCGAAATAATTTGCATCGGTATTCGAGCGAACACTTAGTGTTTAATTGAATTAATTATACGAATGTGGCTAAAACTGCAAAAAAACGGTATAGATATAACTGCATGAAAATCGGACAGCCGGCTTCCCAGTCAATTTAGCAGTACGGCAAGCTACTTAAAGTGAGATCCGCAATCGTGATTTGATTCCCGTTATTTAATTTACTGTCGTTTCCGAACGATAACGTGAAAGGTGTCTGTGTCGGTTAGCGTACTAATACTACTACAAATCATTAAATCAGCATAATATATTGATACCCTTACTGCTACAAAACCATGAAATTCATAGTTTTTATTTATTTATTAATTTATTATTTACATAACTACTCAAGTGGTAATTAAAACGACTTCATAAACGGCTACAGTAAAATGCTTTTTAAATTATTAACAACGGGAAGTGGCAGGGGGATACAATATTAAATCGTTCAGATCATGAAAACGAAGACGCATGCTCATAAGCTCAACGATGCTATAATAGAGGAATAACCCGACAGAACTATATTTCATAACACGGTAAATAATAAATATAAAGATATGAAAAATAAAGAGGCATTAAGCAGGCAGTTTTACCACGTGCAAAACGCAATGCACTCTAATGAGGCGTACAAACAGACGAAATTAATCTACAAAAACTAAAATAATTAGCGGATTTTGCCGCTGTTTAACAATGTCACCAATTATCCCGCTTTTAATTTAATAGATGCTTAAAATTGCTCGCATATAGGTAAAATGGACAGAATTGCGTAAGATTGTAGAAAAACTGAATACACCATAGCAGTCAAACTAATCTGTCGGTTAGAAATGTTATCGGTAGTTCTGCACTGTTTTAGCAGCTAAGCAAAGATAAAAGTTGTACATATATGAGTATGTATGTTCTCAGCGGAATAAATTTAGATTCGTTTTTCCAGTTCCAAGGTAATGCTGCATAAATACTAAAATGGGACTAAACAAGTCTGGAGTGGAAGACAAGGTAAACACAACCGAGCAACGCTAGATTTAACGAAAGAATCGAGTAACCCAATTAGGTCATCAGTACAGCAATACAAATAAATTAGATTAATTTATTAACAATAATTAATTAGTAACAATCTACTTTGGAGAAATAAATAAGGGGTGATTTATCAGTCTTTAGAGTAAATTTCAAATGACGTGGTGGGAAATTGAAAAAAAACATTTATAGGAAATGTACGTAGTCTAATATCGTACTTAATGTCTTCTCTGATTACTAATATGGATCGAAAACAGGTAGTTTAAAGATTATGGCATAAACAAATCCTAAAATAATCTATTGGAAATATCAAGATATAGAACTGAAAATATCGAAGGATATATAAAAAAAACAATATCCACCGTTCATAGCGGGGATAGATGATGGTCAGCCACACAAAGCAGACGAGCCTCATCCGCTCGATGTCTAAATTTATTTTCCACAGGATGAAGTTTCCCTCGCGTCTGGTACTGTTGTCTTCAATCCAGTATTAGACATTCAATACTAAGTGTTAACTGAACGATGAAACCGATCTCAGAATCACATAAGATGAGATGGTTTTTCCTCAATAATATTAGAAATTTTCGTGCACCTATACTAAAACAACAAGTTACAGCCAGCCTATCGTTAGAATGGAACTTTTTATGGCTGTGTAATTGAATTATGATGAGTTCAACTTTAGGATAGGAAAGAATCGTTGGGTCGTAATAGAAGAAATGGAAGACCGACAGCTGATAATGTACTCTCATATGTAATTAGAGGTTTATATGGTTAGTATATCAGTTGAGACTAGAAGCCAGAAAACAACCGGAATGTAGAGATGCATCTTGAAGAAGTTCAGAATCTGCTTGAAGTTATCCAGAAGACCATTAATAAATCCTGGCTACACAAGTTAGGAGACTTTTATTGTTGTTTAAACGTAATTGGCAAACACTTTGGATTTAATGAGCAGCGGCGAAATAAACGAAAACGTGCCAGAGGCGGGCGCAAGTTCCAACCACTGAAGCAAACTTTTGCCACCAGCATCTTTAAATCAGACATCCGTGTAGATAGTCCTCACATGTCTTGGTTAACAGAATACCAAAATGAAGAAAACATGAAGGCAAAATATCCATCAACTCTAGAAATGGGCGACCTGAAGTTCCTTTATTTTTCAATCATAACTATTCAGAATACAAAAATGAATGACTCCAAACTGCGACAAGTATCTCAAAAGATAAACTGGGTCGCCTTAGCTGCTGAGTCTTTCTGAGCAGGTAAGCAAAACAAGCTACTGATAACAGCACAATTTCTAATTCTTTCTCGTGTCCACTATCCTTATCCTCATCCTAACCTAACAAAATTTATCTAGTAGATACTATGAATCAGGTGGATTTCGACTGAAACATTCTTCTGAAGGTCGTATGGCCCAAAATTAAAAATATTACAAGTAGACAACAAGCCAAAAAACTTCGATTAGATAACCACGTAAGCGAATTTAATGTGCAAACAGGCAATTGTCTCTCACAATTGTTCAACGACAACGGGACGACGATTCTAATCTGAAATGGTCCGTGGACAAACACCCGACTTTGTGCAACACGATTAAGACCATCAGCTAAAATTAATGACTAATTCATAAACTAACTTTTCAGTTTAGCTGTATCTGCATACTCTCCCATCGATTGCAGCAAATACGACAGGTTTAGTGAAAAGCGTTGCACCACATGTTGTACCCTAGCTCCAGGAACATATTTCACTCAAATAACCAACATACGCTCACACCGAATGCAGCATAGATGAGAACTAGGAGCATTCTAATCCCATCTCTAAGTAATCCACTAAGCACAACAATAATTTCATATACATTCCTCGATATATGTGGCGTAACTGTTCAGGTACGGCGCCCATGTGACACAGAATTGCATTCGAGCGTCAGATATAATTTAAGCTGAATGCGCAATGACAATTGTGAACAGCTGATTGATAGCTGCAACAAGCATAGATTATACAAGTATGTATTGTTTTGCGGGACTTAGTGAATTGTTTGTTGTGACTAGAAGGATAAAATCCAAAGGCAGCAATAACTGAACTTTTCAATTTACTTTCCGTCTATGCTGCCTTTTGGGTTTTATCCTTCTGGTCACAACTGAACTAATTTTGTTACTAGGTTCGCAAAACCTAATACATACTTGTATATATATAGTTCTTCGCAACAAACAGCATGAACTGCAACAAGCAGAGATTATACTTGTGTAGAATATCCTCCGGGAGTAGGGTAAGGCGTTGAGCCATGTGTTACGTTTCAGCTCTCGAACAAACTTGGACTCGAAAGCAACATGAAGAAGTAACTAATAGATAGCATGATTTAAGTCAGCATCGCCGTTCGTTTTGAGATACATACGTCGACACATACAATGTATTCCTTAATTGTAGATTTACACTCAACTATGCTGGAAAGTTATTTAGAATGTATAATCACGTCGGTGTTAGCAAATACGGACAGTTTTCTGTACATCCAAATAAGTAGAAATCTCATTGTACCCTTCCTGTGTGCAAAAGCAAAAAGAAATTTTATCAGATATAAGAAATATTTCTTTCGCATTGTCTTCTCAAATATCTACTAATGAACATATCTTTATATATAAATTGGAAAGCCAAACAAGATAGAAATATGTGAACATAGAGAGAGTGAGGAAAACAGAAACCAATCAATTTGCGTGCGTCACATTTGTCACAATTGGTTCAAGGCTACACTAGTTGATCAGGCTTCACACCTGAAATCGTCTATTTGCACAGAACAGCATGCATCTAAATGCGCTTAGAAGTATCAGCAGATGTGACGCACGCAATTTGATTGGTTTCTGTTTTTCACACTCTCTCTACGTTCACATATTTCTATCTTGTTTTGCTTTCCAATTTATATATAAAGATATGTTCATTAGTAGATATTTGAGAAGACAATGCGAAAGAAATATTTCTTATATCTGATAAAATTTCTTTTTGCTTTTGCACACAGGAAGGGTACAATAAATTTTATTAAAGCTCGCATTTCAAAAGAAGTAGAAATCTGTTCGTCCCAATGACGCAAGTTCGAAAATGTAATGGATTATAACAAAGATCAACTATGCATAATGAAAATTCCTTAGCATGTTATATAATAGCGTCCCCGAGAATTACCCATAGGGTCTGTGATAAGTCTGTGAAGATTCTAGGTACCAGAAGTCAAATTCATGCTAGCTTGGATTTAAATAATTTCAGTAGATCTTTAGACGTTAATTAAATAAAAACTTAAATCTGAGATTCAGTAACGGTTAACTGAGGAAGTGACGAGCGATATATATATATATATATATATATATATATATATATATATATATTAGTGTGTATTGCGCATTGATCCTCACTAGTCAGTTTGCCGTCGTACTCTGATGATCATCATGGAAGGCAGAAACGTGTCAGTACGTGTGACTGACGGTATTGATGCTACGTTGTTCGAAAACTGGTTAAATCCAATGGAATCGGTACTTGCTTCAAGCTCGCAAACTTGATTTTTAAAATTTTTACCACCACCCGCGCAATCAATGATTGTATAATTCATCTACTAGACCGGTTTCGTCCTTATTGAGAACTCATCACATACGGCAGGTTGGCTCAGTAGTTAGAGCAGCAGATTCCGGAGCAGACATGCCCAGGTTCGAGTCCTTTCCGCGGAATATTCATGACTATGTGATGAGTTCCCCATTAAAGGCGAAACCGGTTTACTGGATGCATTGCATTTTCTACATTATATAATTCTTATTTTATACTGACAAATATATGCTCATAATGGGACAGGTGTATGTATCAATTTCGCAACCTTGATTAAAGTAATATAATTAGCTGTTGAAATAAGACAATGACCGGTAAAATGTTCAATATTGAACGAATGCCGAAACGCGTTCTTTTATTCTCAGTATCACTCGCATCAGTTTTTTGTCATTAAAAACAATGGGTAATGCTGCTCTTTAACCATCTTCGAAGGAAAACATGCGGAATTTCATCCAAAGTTGCAGGCCCTGCTAAGCGGCTGCCGATCTGATCTAGAGATAGTAGTGCCAAAATTCTTAGCGTGATGACTAATTTATTTCGTACTAAAAAGACGTTCTGAGCAGCTAAACAAACATACGCAATCGAGGTTCTCGCGATAACCATTTGAGTACAAACTTGACTCTAGCCAGATCTAGGCTATTGTCTTCATGTATATCCCACATTAAAGAGGAACAAGCTCGGTTCCAATCAAGACGAGGATATTAGGTTGTGTTTGCTCTCTAAATCAGTAACCTATGACTGTCCAACAATATCTGCCTTTACGAATATCAATGGTTCATAATGTGGTATTAAGCTGATGAAAAGGTCGTGTTTATTTTAAACAATTTGTTGTCATGTTGTTCGATGATTAGTTAAATACAATGGGATTGGTGTTTACTTCAAGCTCGCAAACTTGATTTAAATAATTGTTACCACTACCAGCGCAATCAATTATTGTTAAATTGTATTGCCTATATATGCATATGTGGCGAAAGCTGCAAACAGTTAATGTTTGTGACTGCATAGAAATTGTGCAGCCGACATTTCCAGTCAAGTTCAATGTATGCGAGACTGCTAGAGGTGAGAGCCGCATATCTAAATTTGATTTCCATATATATTCAATGCGGTTTGATCCTCGATAGACAGTTTGCGGTCGTACTCTGATGATGATCAAGGAAGGTCGAAACGCGTCAGTGCGTTGCGGCTGGCGGTAGTTTTGTTAAGTTGTTGGAAGACTGGTTAAATACAATCATCATTTGCAGCCACACAAAAGTCAAGTGACTAATGTTTCACTGCCATATAACCATAAGGAGTGAAAAAAAAGTATATAAGTGAATTTAGATAAATTATTATTGAGATTTACGAGAGAGGGAGAGGGGTAGAGAGAGAAGGAAAACCTTGCTACTATGAGTAAATTTTTCAGGATAACTCACAGAAATGAGGCAAACTAAACCTCTCCACAACACCATTATGGCCAAGTTAGCCTTCGGGCAAGGCGACATCAGCAACACAGCTTCCTTGCGGATTTCACCATATCACGTCATAAACAAACCGAAACTCGCAGCTAACTTTGCCCTACTAAGAAAAGAAAGTTACGAAGATGATTCTACTATACATCTGCAACAAAAACGCCACTGAGCTCGATTCGCTGCCATATCGCTAAGGGTTTCTAACCAAGAACTGTGATGTGCACGAGGACCCCATCCCGGCAGACGAGTGGATTCCTATACTACCCAATTTGGATGTAAGTGACTTTAATTGTTTCTGCCATGTCAAAATCTGCCCACCTTGTTTCTTACGCCAATTTGGTGCTGGATGAGAGAACAGAGCTCTATTGGGCAATCGGAATGAGGGCATACGCAAAACGTGACCGAGCCAACGAAGTTGATGGAGCTTTATTTGCTTTTCTAAAGACGAGCACTTATTGTCAGATTCAAAAATACGTCTACGGATGTCAAAGTTAGTTATTCGTTGTTGGCAACCAACATGTGCTATACTTCTCAAACAACGATGATCGGATGCCGTTAAGCGTCTCAGATCATCAACTCTAAGAGGCCAAGTTTCACTAGCGTATAGTAAGACTGCGCGTACAGATGCATTGTACACACGACCTTTAAGGCAAAGTGAAATATTCGCGTTTCTCCATAAATGACGAAGGTTCGAGAAAGATACTCTAGCTTTCGCGATCCGTATTCTCACCTCGTCAGACATATTGCCTACGTTATTGATAGAGCTCCCAAGATATGTAAACCTGTCGACTATGTCAAGATCTTCATTGTACAGTCGCAAGGTTGGAGTGAGTGGTGGGTGATCCTGTAACAGTATCTTACATTTAGAGGATGCGAATTTAATACCGAAAGACGGAACAACGTTTGCTAATCTATTTAAGGTGGTCTGGGCAGCATGCTGATTGTCGAATAATAGTACGATATCGTCCGCATAGTCAGGATCGACTAGTTTATCTCCCGGGAGAACTTCAACTCCAGCGTCCTGAATGTGTGAGAGAGTGTTGTTCATAATAGCATCGATTACAAAATTAAACAAAAATGGGGAAAGTGGACAACCTTGACGAACACCACTGCTGGTTGTAAAGTTATGCGTTAATTCGTTGTAAACCTTAACGCGACCAGAAGTATTTGTGTAGAGAGCTCGTATAATATTAACAAATTTAGTGGGCACACCGCTTTTCGACAAGATATGGAATAAAACATTGCGATCCACCGAATCAAATGCACCCTTGAAGTCTAGAAAGACGACTATTGTGGGACGGTGATATAAATGTCTCTGTTCGAGAACTTGCCTTAACGTAAAAATATTATCTATACAACCTCGTCCTGCGCGGAATCCGGCCTGTTCTTCTCTTGTTTGTGATTCACGTGAAGCGCTAAGACGACGTAGGATAATCGAAGCAAATAACCTTGATATGACCGGAGTCAAACTTATACCACGATGGTTATCGCACGAATTACGATTGCCTTTTTTGAAGATGGGAATGATGGTCGACTCATTCCAGTCAAGTGGTACGGTTTCCTCATTCCATATAGTATGAAAAAGTTTGGTCAACGCTCCTGAAATTATATCGCCACCATCCTTAAACAATCCCGGAAGCAGATCATCGGGGCCGGCGGCTTTGCGGCGCTTAAGAGATAGGATTGCATCGCGTACTTCTAACTCGGATGGTTCTTCGGGACTAACATTCCACACTGTTGATGCAGACATGCTTTCGGGAAGCGGAACTGACGCGGGTGGCCAAGAAAATTGATCTCTAAAGTGTTCAACCCACCTGTCAAGACGACTTATTTTATCGGTTATTAATTCGTTGTTACTATCATTTATAGTTTCGCTAACTTTTAACTTTCTCGGACCTGTTGTGCGTATAAGTTGGAGCAAACAGCGACTGTTACCTGACGCGAAAGCTACTTCCATTTCTTCAGCCTTTCTGCTCCAAAAATTTTCGAGATCGCCTTTTAGACTGCGCTTAAGTTGGCGTCTTATATTGCGACGGGTATTATTATGAGTCGAGCCAGAAGAATTTTGCGCCTTATATTGAGTATCTCCATAGATTTTACAGAGAGCCAGTGATTATTTCTACGGGGGCCTGCTATGCCACATACAGTAGTACCTGCATTGTGCATAGTGGAACTTATCTTGGACAAAAGTATATTCGGATTTTCGCTATTCAGACCAGTTAGATTAGCCTTAAGAATATTTTCATAGTTTTGTCGGATGGACAGTTGTTCGAGTTTGCCTACATCGATTTGGGGTTTATTCTTAATTATTTTCCCGGAAAATTTTAGAGCAAATCTACAACGGATAAGTGCATGGTCCGAGTCGACATGTGTTCCAAAAAGAGCGACAATCCTGGATGCAACCACGCCATCTATAACTAATTGCTACATGATCTATTTGAGTCCACCGTTGTCCGGGTGCTGGAGGACGCCATGTAGCACAACGTTTAACACTACGTCTGAAATTTGTACTACTTAAATATAGTCTATGTTCCGCGCAGCCATCCAAAAGCCGTTCACCATTATCATTGCGAGTCGAGCTTCGAGTGTATCTTCCACCTAAATGAAATTCTGTGTTACCTAAGCGGCCAACTTGAGCATTCATGTCACCCATAACCAGGACTATATCCGAACTTCGTGCTTTACTTAGTAAGGAGCTTAATTCGGAGTAAAAAGCGTCCTTGCTTTCTTCTGTGCTGCAATCGGTAGGAGCATATGCAGAGGCAACGATGATAACGGTTTTTTGCTTTGATTTTAGTAGATGTATTTAAACGTGCCGCACACAATCGACTATTTAAAGGGATCCATTCAATTAAGCAAGCTTCAGCTCGCGCGCTAAGGGCAATACCAACGCCCCATTTACCGGCTTGAGAGGACTCTGTGGAATCAGATGTTCGAAGCCAATAACGCGTAGATAGGGATGGTGCAACTAGTTCTGTAATACACGTAGGATCCTGTATTCTGGTTTCAGATAAGCAACATATGTCGATTTCTAATTTATCCAACGTACGAGCCAGAGATTCTTGCTGTCCAAGTTGTCTTAATGTTCGCACATCAAATGCGCCTACGTTAAAACCTAACTTAGGTTTAATGAATGATCGTCTACAAGAACCATTTTCGATATTTGGCAACCTAGTATTGGGCTCAGTGTTATGATCTAAACCAACCATATTTATAGTATCTAAAAGAGAGTTATTGTAAGATTGAGAAGAGGAAGAGGAAGGAAAGGACGCAGAATCGAATATAGAGTTGGAGTTGCCTGCAGTAGCCTGTTTTCGCTTATCCACCCTGCACGGCTCAGCAGATGAGGCGACCCTTTTTATACTGCGCGACGGCCGATGCAGTATGTAATTATTGTAAGTTGTACTTGTCATGGTTATATGTGGACTGTAAAAGAACACTAGTTCGCCCATTCCTAGTGATGGTTTTTATTCTGAGTTTTCCTTCTCCTAGATAGTCTGCCAACCAAGGCTGATGAGCACTATCTGCCCAGATGCCAGTGGCCAGAGTTTCCTTCAGCAGCCGAAACTTGCCCCTCACGTCTGGAACGCTTGCTCTCATTCCGTCACTACACATTTAACAAAAGGTTACAGTGCAGTTAGACCAAACTCGAGGCTTCACATGAAACGGGATGATGGCTGTCCCTTTATGGCCCGGCAAGGTTCATGTTACCAATCCCGGGTCGACTAGCTTGAGCCCGCCGGTCGTCAAGCCGGAATTTCTATGGCTACGGGCACAATGGGATTGGTGTTTACTTCAAGCTCGCAAACTTGGTTTAAAGAATTTATTTGTGTCCATAAACTGTATTATATTATAAAAATAAAGTAATGGTTGTGCTAATGAGCTGTAAGGAATAATTTCAACTAACTAACTGCCTTCTTTTGTGATAATTGATTGCATATATTATCCTTGTAATTCTCGAAGAGACCCATTATTAATCCAAAAATCAGTAAATCAACAATTTTAGGCAAGGGGAAAATAAATTCACAAATGTATATTATTCGGTTATGTAAATAAATTCAACTTATATTTAAAGATACCTTAAATGAACACTTGATCAGTTATGCTAAAAAGCTAGATTAAATTAACACAGCAAAAAATTCCATTGTTGCAAGAAATTTTCTGCAGAAAAATTATAAAACCATGAATTCACAGTAAAATGTCAGGCTTTGCTCAGAGAGGGCATAACACCGATACAAATCCAAATATCCCGCAAAATATCTAACAATCCGAAACCATTGTTATTCTAATAAATTAAAACAAATCGCGAAGCGAAGATCTCAAGGATTGACAATAAGCTTTTCAAGAAGCTTTGATAATTTTCACATCTTTAGATATCATTAAAACTCATGTCAGAAATATGATCATATTTTTATTAGATATAATACATTATATATATATATATATATATATATATACTGTAATAAGCATTTAAAGAATATGAAATATTCCGGTTTAGTCATAATTGTGAACTCGCCAAGTGCATGCCAGGATTTGCAGCTACCAGGGAATGTTTGCTTCGGAGTATTGGATTCTAACCACTGTCCCACCCTTGTCGCACACTCAACGCAATTGCTAGTGAAATACCAACAAATATTTTTTTAACCATTTCTTCAGGTAGAGGCATCTCAGTCGACCTAAAGTTCCAACAGGCCACCCTCAATCATTGATTTTAGAAGATAAATTATGCTTCGCGGGGAAGTGATATTGGATTGACGGATTATGCCATGATTTTTTTTATATATATTAAAAAGTTTAAACAAGGTATTGCCTAAAGTAGTAGATGCACTTCATCCAGTAGACCGGCTTCGTGCTTATTGGGAGCACATCAAGCACTGTACACAACTTTGCAGCGGACGGAGCTCGAATCGTGTAACATTTGCTTAAATCTGCTATTGTGAGAATCTTACTGTGAAAGTTTGACTAGAGACCTGAGGATGGTTGGGGAAAAACTAAACCGAAACGTCGCCAGTCAAAGAAGATTAGATGGCACCTCATTTCCAGTGGTAAGTATAAACAATGCTGAAGCCTTCATAAGAAATTGACGAATATGCATCTAATTAAACGATCATTGGTTGCGCGGATGGTGATAACAATTATTATAATCAAGGTTGCGGTCTTGTTATAAATATCTGATCCATTAATTACTTACATATGTCAGTATAAACTAAGAATTGTATAGTGTAGAAAAGGCAATTCATCCAGTAGACCGGTTTCGTCCTTATTGGGAACCCATCATGTACTGGCCAGAATTTGCCGCGGACAGGACACGAACTTGGGCATGTTTGCTTCGGAATCTGGTGATCTAACCACTGAGCCACCCTGCCGCACACAGAAAACATTTTCTGTTGTGTTGCGGGGCGCGGACGATTGGCTAACTACAAATCACTAATAATAATAAAGTATCCAGCGAAGCACAACCAGTCGACAGGTCAATATTAACCACTAACCTATCGAACTCGCTTTAAATTAATGTGGACGCAATTGCACCGCCGATATTAACGTTTGAAACCGCATAACTAGAAAACGAATTAATACTGCAATCAGCACACTCTCCGTTGTAAATAAATGGAATCGAAACAATTTATCGGTAATGTAACATTATAGAAAACACTCGGAGAAAACCATTCTTAAATGCAAACAATAAAGTGGCAAAAGCCTTGAAAATATCAAAATCATTGGTATATGAGTAACCAGATTTCGAGAACTAATTAGTTACAATGAGACATAACTACCAGCACACTTACACATTTTCACAAATTCTAACAAGTCAACACGTTATTAACCACAATACACTCAAACGGTTGCCACAAAAATCACCAATACATCGTAAAATCAGACTTGTTCAAACTTACTTAATTAAATGGAAACACGTTAGTTATGACTGAAGAAATATTCGTGATAAATTTCCCGTTTATCTCCAATTTTTATTGGAGATAAAAACATACAATTTTACTGCAGGCAATGAATGCTTATTAAATGCCACTGGCACCTCTAGTTTCGCATACATGGTACTGGACTGGAAATGTCGGCTGCATATCTAATTTGGCTGTCCACATATATTCATAGCGGTTTGATCCTTGCAAGTCTGTTTGCCGTCGTACTCCGATGAAGATCATAGAAGTCTATGACTGGTTAAATACAATGGGATTGGTGTTTACTTCAAGCTCGCAAACTTAATTTAAAGAATTGTCGGGACTGTCGATTAGTTGTCCAGCACGAATGTTTATTGTGGCAATAGCGGTGGATGGTTTGTATTACAGAACGTTTCGTTCGTCATCGCAAACTAATATGCACAATATTACCGGCATTGTTTTCGATCAGACCTTACTTTCACTTGCTACGAGACATTTGGATTGTCGAAGTCTGCGGAAGTCTGACCAGAATTAGGTTTCAGCGGGAGGCCTGCTCAAAACTGTCTTATTTGCATAAGCTTATCTGGAACCCCTTGTGCTTATATTTACATTTATACATGTCTTTGTGAGTGTGTGTGCCTCTGGAGTTGTCAATTTGGTTCAAAACCGTGTCTATTACAATTACTATCACAGCTACTGCCTTGGAATAGTTAACAATGATTTGGCTTAGTATAGCATTGTTATAAGCAAATTACATAGTCGCTTCTATGTTTGCTAATAAAATGATTTACTAAAAATTCCCGCTGAGCCTTACTGTAGAAAAGATAGGCTAAGAACAAGTTTAGATTTTCGCCCATTTTGCCTATCAACATGGACTTCCCTGATTGAAAATCTGCAGTCCTACGGATTCGATAACCTTATTGACGTAGCAAGCCTTAGCAACTAAAAAAAATTTAGAATACTAATCGAATAAAACATTTAGGCTATACGCTTTTTGCCCGGAAACATAAGCTGTATAACCAACAATGTCAATAAGAAACGGTGCAACACAAACTTATGTGAATAAATAAAAAATTATGATTATTTAATAGGAAAAATAAATAACTTAATCATATTGAACTTTATAGAAATTTGTATATTCAGTCTTAATATCCTGCGCTCTTTAGTTTAATTACACGGACGAAAGGAAATGCTATTTTTTCTATGGGATATCAGATAGATGATTCTACTAAAATCTTTTCTACATTTCGAAAATATAATAATTATTTTTTGTTTAATTGTCTAGTTAAAGCCTTTTTGGTAGCTATCTAGACTTTGTTCTTCGTCATTGCTATGTAAGAAAAGCTAAATTGATGAGAAGGAAGACCATTCAATTATTAAAACAGGAGGATCATGTTTCTTCCGGACAGATGTAGCTCTCTCAACTATAAATCAATTACCGTTAAATCTATTCAAAATCGATTACGCATTTGTGTTTAGTATTTTATTTGACAGTGAAATTTTGTAGCAATGAAAAATACCCCGTTTCTATTTTTTACGCTATAATGTCAAGGAAAATTGCTCTCATATGCAACTAGTTTGATTGTTAATCATGATTACACTCAAAATTCATCTGTTATCGAGCATTTGCATTTCTAATATCTCTGATGCTAAGAGTTATTCTTACTTTTGTGTACCTTTTTATTGATCGTTTTTACAGAATCGATTTCAAAATAAGTAGCAACTAAATTAGTTTGCCTATCATCATACAATTTTATACATGACGAAAATAAATACTTCAAGAAATTAATAATATGCTCATTTTTGCATATAAACAAATGATTATATATTTGATTCAAGCAGAGCATTTCTTTAAATCAAGTTTGCGTGCTTGAGCATGTCTAGTAAAGCATTTCAGTTTTATAGAGTGCTTTTTGTGTCTGTAGATATTTCTGAATGCTTTAAAAGCGAACTTGTTTACTGCGGCTAAGATAGGTAAACCAAATACTACTTGATAAATCTTGAGGTTAATTAACAATAACCATAATACAATTCTTTCAATCAAGATTGCGAGCTTAAAATAAGCAACAATTTCATTGCATCCAGCAACTCGCATCATATAGCCAAACTACCGTTTCGCACACGTGCAGATGTGTTTTGACCTTCCATGATAATCATCAGAGTAAGATGGAAAACTGACGAACGACTGTCAAACGTAAATGCATATGTAAGGAACGCAAATTTATATATGCGGCTCTCATCTTTGGTAGTTTTAAATTTATTGTTCTCTACCGGTAATATCGGCTGCAAGAAAAGCACGAACATTTTTCAGCTGTCACAAATTTTCATAAATTATACAATTAAAAATTCACTGACTGCGCCAGTAGGAGAACAAATGTTTATATCAAGTTTGCGAGCTTTCATATAAATACAAATCCTATTTAATCTAACTAATCGCATGGCAGAAAAACTACTGTTAATTACACATTCCAAACCAAATTTAAAATTAAAGAAATCAAATTTAGATATGCGGCTGTCACCTCTATAAGTCTCACATATATTTTACTTGACTGGTAATGTCGGCTGCACAATTCTTGTTCAGTCACATTTCTCAAAATTTCACCGGAATTCTTTAAGTTAAACGATATAACAATCATTCATTTGACGGATTGTAGCAACATTTCGTTAAATCAAATTTGCGAGCTTCATATAAACGCAAATTTTATTTAATTTAACCATTAGCATAAAATGGCAATACTATCTAATATTAATTTGAATTTTCGGAAACCCCATGGATCTATTTAGTAGCATAGAGTAGATAGGATAAATGTTATCAGTTTCGCAAAGATCCGATTGATCCACATTTCCAAGTACGCATCTGTTTTGTCTTCGATTAGGCTGGGTGCGTATTCGTCCCTTTCTTCCGAATGATTCAACATCGCTCATGTGATGCGATCTCATCTTTGTTGACTGGCGACATTTCGGTTCAATTTTTCCAAAACCAACATCAGGCCTCTAGTCACACTTTCACAGTAAGATTCTCATAATAGCAGGTTTAAGCATATGATATAATTTAAATCGATTTTGTCTGGTTGGTTTCTTCTACTATGTCTGACTAAGTATAATTTGATTTTCATTCCTATTTATATTCCAATTATATATATATATATATATATATATATATATATATATATATATATATATATATATATATATATATACATATAAGAGCTGTAATTTGTAAAAAGGCAATAGCTCAGTGCTTTATTTAGTTAGGATGCATAATTAATAAAGAAGTGGATTCAAATACGTTTAAATTTAAGCATTGCAGGCAGAATGTCAAAACTTGCTAAATCGTTGAAGACGCTGTTTCAAATATCGTACGCCTTACTAGGCCCATTATTATTTGTTTCAAAAAAATAAATAAAAAAGAACTGCTTATTACAGAAACTGTAATTTGCGACATTATAAACTGATTCCGAAGCAGACGTGCCCACGTTGGAGCCCTGTCCGCGGCAAATTCTGGGCAGTACGTGATGAGTTCCCAATAATGACGAAACCCGTCTACTGGATAAATTGCCTTTTCTACACTATAAAATACTTATTTTCTACTGTCAAATGTTCGTACAAAATGGGTCAAGTGTTTATATCAAGATCGAAACCTTGATTAAAGTAATCGTTATCACCACCTGCGCAACCAATGTTCGTTTGATTAGCCAAAACAAATTTCCGACCGGCAATCGGATCTCTTATAAAATACCACATGAGCCCGACGACGGCAACATGACTCGGCGTGTGTTCCCCGCCACAAAAGGGGACAACAGCCACAGGATTACATGGACTCCTGGACAGTACCCCGTACTTCCGAATGGCGAATGAGCTCTCAACAGCCACCGGCAACCATACAACTTACTGCTGCCTTGCAGACTGTGCTTGGATGTGCAAAGGCTAGAGGTGCGTCCTCGATCAAAAAGCCGAGTGGTGAGGGGACACCACTTGTACCCAAATTCCCAAGAAACTCCATGAAATGTCACTGGAGCCCGCTTATCCTCCAAAAGGAGTCACGTAGCAAAGTAAGTTATAAAGAGGTACAATAAAGTGAGATTGAACGACACGTTAGGGCAATTGCTCACAAAGTCTAAACTACCATGAACACTAACACATATGGTATGAAATTTTCTCGTGAGGTTTATGCTTTTGACAAATAACCGAATTTATTGATGAAAAGAAGACATTTATAATAAAAAAATAATAGAAAAGATAATAATTTTAAAATAATAATAATAATAATAATTTTTTGAAATACTGATTTTGCATTAAAAATAAAAATGCAGCTCACCATGCAATGGCTATCCAAACATGAATATAAGACACCTACGATTGTCAGCATAATTATTGCATATTGCTGTCAATAAAACGACAGATGGCGTGATAAGATAGCGTGATATAGTGTGTCCAACTCAAAATGCAATATTATCATTCATTTAAAGTTTATAAAAGTAAATTATCTGATCGGCGTCAAAAGTTAAGTTAATAATGGACCATAATGCGTTCCAAAAAGCTATATTCCATATGGTGTACAACAACCAGAAGATAACTATCTATCTAAATCTCCAATGCAACGGCTCCTTATATCAATAAACTATGGAACTAATTCTGTTTAATAGTTTAAGAGGAATCGATTACGCTTCCAGTTCATATTATGAGATAGATAAAAATGGCTATGAATAGCGTAATAAAAAATCCTATTGAACATCGTATGAATGTGGAATAGAATCAAATTATAGCCACAAATTGCTTTAAAAACAGATCGACATTAATGAACAAGCCAGAGTATGATTCACATACAAATTTAAGAAACGAAATATGTTTGATGCTTCACTGCCGCACAAAAATTAGTGGAAAAAATTAAACGGAAAAATAAAAATGATGATACTAGCTTAAAACACAACATTGTTCAAGAAAAATGTTTTAGATAGAGATGGATCGAGCCTAAATGAACTTAAATATGAAACAACTTAGATCTATACAGGATGAATTTCTTTTTCTACACTATACAATTGTTAATTTTTACTGACAAATTTATGTATATGATTGGTCAGGTGTTTATATCAAGATCGCAAATTTGATTACAATAATTTTTATCACCGCCCGCGTAACCAATGTTCGTTTAATTATATAAATGTTCAATTAAATACCACTTCCCTATAAAGCATGATGACTGTTCTATAATAACATATTTGGGATATTTAGTTGGAATTTAAGGTCTAAAGGTATGCTATATAGGCTCCACCTAAAGGAAAGGTTAACCAAAAAAAATTGTTAATATATTGCTGAAAATTGTGTGTAGTTCGGCAGGGTGGCTCAATGGTTAGAACACCAGATTCCGAAGCAGAAGTGCCCCGGTTCGAACCCTGCCGCGGAAATTTCTGGCCAGCACTTGATGAGTTCCCAATAAGGACGAAACCAGTCTACATGATGAAATACATTTTCTACACTATATAATACTTAGTTTATACTGACAAATTTATGTACATAATAGGTCAATTGTTTATAACAAGATCGCAATCTTGATAAAAATAACCTAGATCTCCACATAACAAAATCTAGACCAACTTCAATAAATAGCAAGTATGGTAATACGGTTATCTTGCGGTTTTACAATATTGCTTCGTAGACAAGACCAAACCTGCAGGAATATCTGTCCATCAAAGGTAGGACAAATAAGAAGACGGTCATTCGCCACTAAGTGAGATAACATGCCAGGTTGCGCAACGTGACCAACGAAGAACTATGATGTGCTCCATCTTAGTAAACGAATTGGTTCTTTACTACTCAATTTGATTGTGGTTGAAAGTAACGGGAATCCTGCAAAACCCGGAAACGTTAATAGAAGACAATTTATGTTAGTTCTATTCGTGTTAGTCAGATTTTCTATTTGCTTTATGCTTACATCGTAATATCAAAACACGTAAATACTTGCAACGGAATCTAGTTTTTCGATGATATACACTTGGGTTAAGAAATTATTAGTTCTTATCTCAAACTTGCTGTAAATGATAGTTATCTCTTCTCGCGTAATTAATAATGGTTATATTCAATTGCTTGTACGGGTGTAGTAACATTCGCAATCAAATTCGTTCGTGAAATTACATAAATTGTGCACACATCATTCCAATGAAGTACCATGTATGCGAAAGTATTAACGATGAGAGCCACATTGCTAATTTTACAGGTGTCCGGAACGCTACGACAACCGAACCAAGAAGTAGTTGAAGATAAGCAACTAAAATCACAAAGCGTTATAAATTAACCTGGATGTGTCTTAATTAAGAACGGTTTTTATAAATAGTGAGAATGATTAATAATAAAAGAACAAAGTACACATTTATTTATTAGTAAGGTATTATTCATTGCCGGGCCATAAAGGGACAGCCATCATCCCGTTTCATGTGAAGCCTCGAGTATGGTCTAACTGCACTTTAACTTTTTGTTAAATATGTAGTGACGGAGTGAGAGCAAGCGTTCCAGACGTGAAGGGCAAGTTTCGGCTGCTGAAGGAAACTCTGGCCACTGGCATCTGGGCAGATAGTGCTCATCAGCCTTGGTTGGCAGACTATCTAGGAGAAGGAAAACTCAGAATAAAAACTATCGCTAGGAATGGGCGACCTAGTGTTCTTTTACAGTCCACATATAACCATAACAAGTACAAATTACAATAATTACATACTGCATCGGCCGTCGCGCAGTAAAAAAAGGGTCGCCTTATCTGCTGAGCAGTGCAGGGTGGATAAGCGAATACAGGCTACTGCAGGCATCTCTATCTCCGATTCTGCCTCCTTAACTTCCTCTTCCTCTTCTCAATCTAACAATAACACTCTTTTAGATACTATAAATACGGTTGGTTTAAATCATAACACTGAGCCCAATACCAGGTTGCCAAATATCGAAAATAGTTCTAGTAGACGATCATTCATTAAACCTAAGTTAGGTTTTAACGTAAGCGCATTTAATGTGCGGACATTAAAACAATTTGGACAGCAAGAATCTCTTGTTCGTACGTTGGATCAATTAGAAATCGACATATGTTGCGTATCTGAAACCAGAATACAGGATCCTACATGTATTAAAGAATTAGTTGCACCATCCCTATCTACGCGTTATTGGCTTCGAACATCTGGTTCCACAGAGTCCTCTCAAGCCGGTAAATGGGGCGTTGGTATTGCCCTTAGCGCGCGAGCTGAAGCTTGCTTAATTGAATGGATCCCTTTAAATAGTCGATTGTGTGCGGCACGTTTAAATACATCTACTAAAATCAAAGCAAAAAACCGTTATCATCGTTGCCTCTTCGTTGTATCTGCATATGCTCCTACCGATTGCAGCACAGAAGAAAGCAAGGACGCTTTTACTCCGAATTAAGCTCCTTACTAAGTAAAGCACGAAGTTCGGATATAGTCCTGGTTATGGGTGACATGAATGCTCAAGTTGGCCGCTTAGGTAACACAGAATTTCATTTAGGTGGAAGATACACTCTAAGCTCGACTCGCAATGATAATGGTGAACGGCTTTTGGATAGCTGCGCGGAACATAGACTATATTTAAGTAGTACAAATTTCAGACGTAGTGTTAAACGTTGTGCTACATGGCGTCCTCCAGCACCCGGACAACGGTGGACTCAAATAGATCATGTAGCAATTAGTTATAGATGGCGTGGTTGCATCCAGGATTGTCGCTCTTTTTGGAACACTTGTCGACTCGGACCATGCACTTGTCCGTTGTAGATTTGCTCTAAAATTTTCCGGGAAAATATTTAAGAATAGTCCCCAAATTGATGTAAGCAAACTCGAACAACCGTCCTTCCGACAAAACTATGAAAATATGCTAAAGGCTAATCTATCTGGTCTCGAACAGAGACATTTATATCACCGCCCCACAATAGTCGTCTTTCTAGACTTCAAGGGTGCATTTGATTCGGTGGATCGCAATGTTTTATTCCATATCTTGTCGAAAAGCGGTGTGCCCACTAAATTTGCTAATATTATACGAGCTCTCTACACAAATACGTCTGGTCGCGTTAAGGTCTACAACGAATTAACGCATAACATTACAACCAGCAGTGGTGTTCGTCAAGGTTGTCCACTTTCCCCATTTTTGTTTAATTTTGTAATCGATGCTATTATGAATAACATTCTCCCACACATTCAGGACGCTGGAGTTGAAGTTCTCCCGGGAGATAAACTTGTCGATCTTGACTATGCGGACGATATCGTACTATTATTCGACAATCAGCATGCTGCCCAGACCACGTTGAATAGATTAACACACGTTGTTCTGTCTTTCAGTATAAAATTCGCACCCTCTAAATGTAAGACCAACAACGAATAACTAACGTTGACATCCGTAGACGTATTTTTGGATCTGACAATAAGGGCTCGTCGTTAGAAAACAAATAAGGCTCCATCAACTTCGTTGGCTCGCTCACGTTTTGCGCATGCCTTCATTTCGATTGCCCAATAGAGCTCTGTTCTCTCATCCAGCACCAAATTGGCGTAAGAAACAAGGTGGTCAGATTTTGACATGGCAGAAACAATTAAAGTTACTTACATCCAAATTGGGTAGTATAGGACCCACTCGTCTGCCGAGATGGGGTCCTCGTGCGCATTACACTTCTTGGTTAGAAACCCTTGGCGATATGGCATCGAATCGAGCTCAGTGGCGATCTTGTTGCAGATGTCTAGTAGAATCATCTTCGTAACTTTCTTTTCTTGGTAGGGCAAAGTTAGCTGCGAGGTTTGGTTTGTTTATGACGTGATACAGTGAAATCCGCAAGGAAGCTGTATTGCTGATGTCGCCTTGCCCGAATGCTAACTTGGCCATAATGGTGTTGTAGCGAGGTTTAGTTTGCCTCATTTCTGTGAGTTATCCTGATAAATTTATTCAAAGTAGTAAGGTATTCCTTCTCTCTCTTTTAAATCTCAATAATAATTTGTCTAAATTCACTTATATAATTTTTTCACTCCTTATGGTTATATGGCAGTGAAACATTAGTCACTTGACTTTTGTCTGGCTGGACATGATGATGATGATTATTCATTGAGCTAGAAGAGGCACAAATTATTATTTTCACTAAGTGCTTAATTATTGAATGATAAAACATTAATTTTTATTAGTATATATATATATATATATATATATATATATATATATAATATATATAATATAATATATATATATATATATATATATATATATATATATATATAATAGTCCATCCCTCCTCAACGTGGTACGACGGTGTCAACCATGTCTCGATGGCCGATCGTACATGGGCTAACGGGGCTATGGCGGTGGTGTCACCAGGGCGTGGTGGATTTCCGACCGGCAATCGGATCTCCTATAAAATACCACATGAGCCCGACGACGGCACCATGACTCGGCGTGTGTTCCCCGCCACAAAAGGGGACAACAGCCACAGGATTACATGGACTCCTGGACAGTACCCCGTACTTCCGAATGGCGAATGAGCTCTCAACAGCCACCGGCAACCATACAACTTACTGCTGCCTTGCAGACTGCGCTTGGATGTGCAAAGGCTAGAGGTGCGTCCTCGATCAAAAAGCCGAGTGGTGAGGGGACACCACTTGTACCAAATTCCCAAGAAACTCCATGAAAATGTCACAATCTATGAATACCGATCATGCTACGGGCGTCCCGGCAAGCGACGCGCCCTGTGCTCCCAGAGGCTAGGGTGTCAAGTGAAAAGCCTCTGGTTTTATCAGCGCGAAAACACCTATTTATTTCGGGTGTTGGAATGTTCGAACATTGCTTGATATCGGCAGCCAAGCAATCACGGCCAAATCTTTATATGACTACCAGATTGAAGTTTGCATGCCATCTGAAGTCCGACTGCCCCGGCACGGGATCAGCGAAGATAAAGTACCGTCGGCAGAATCAACATATGATGCATCACAGCGGACCAGTTGACGGGTCCGGACAACACAGTATGCTCCATTTACTTGGTCCTACAGCGCAGAGAGCCATGCTGGCTTGGAATCCTGTATCACCGAGGATCGCAACGGTCCGACTGAGAAGAGCAACTTTTAACATCACAGTCGTAGCCGTCTACGCACCAACCCTCGCAGCTGATTCAGATGTGAAAGATGAGTTCTACGACCAATTGCAAGGAATATCAACGGAATTTCCAGAGGCGACATACTGTTTGTTACTGGTGACTGGAACGCACGAACGGGACCTTCTGACTCATCAACCAGACACATACTGGGAAAGTTTGGTCTGAGTGAGCGCTGCGAGAACGGAGGCTGACTTGTCGGCTTTGCGAAGTCAACCATATGTGCGTTACAATACGCGTTCCCGGCAGCACCCTCGGAAGCATTTGCTCACCTGGTGATGAAGCGATGGTCACACAGCCAATCAGATCGACTACATTCTGGTACGGTCGCGTTGGATGTCTTCTGTCGAAGATTGCAGGTCATACCGAGGAGCTGAAACTGGCAACCGAGGAGGGTCGACCATAGTACGTGCCAAATTGAGGCTCCATCTCAAGTCTCGACGGCGCCGTCAACCTACGAAACCTGAATGTTGCTGCCCTAACGGACCCATCCCGTTGTACAGCGCTATCTGCCTCAATCACTGCAAAGTTGACTGCCTTTGACGGTGGAACTCATGCCGTAGATAAAACCAATGTGGAGCATCAATGGAATAACAAGCTCTCTACTCAGCAAGCTGCGCTTGAAACGCTCCAGGTACCATCAAAAGTCACCATAAAGACTGGATCTCTGAACGCACGATGCGGGCGTCACAAAAAGCAAGAGATGCCCGGATGAATAACGCGCCTAATTATCGCCCCCTGAGACGGTAAACCACGAGGTCTGCTCGGGCTGACCGTAAGCAGTACTGGGATGAAATGGCTTCCGCCATGGAATCGACACAAACGTCGGTGATTTCGGGGTCTCTTTCCGTCTTATACGTAAAGCATCCGGTAAGCACAATGCAGAACAAATTCTACGCAGCGCAACGGGGAAACTTGATTTCTGATATTATTAGCAAAATCGCAAGATGGGTTGAACATTTTTCGCAGTTATTGAACCGACCATACAGTGGCCGCTCCCACCGCAACCACCTGCAACATCTACACCCCAGCTACGATGTGAACTGCTCTTCCCCAACTGAGTTGAGATCGCTACGACCATCCAGCGCATGAAGAGCAAGAAATCCCAGTGAAGATGGAATTCCTGCAGAGATCTACAAGGCCTGTATAGGCGCACTACTGCCATCAATCCATCGACTGTTCTCTTCTATCTGGGAACAAGAAGCTTACCCGTCAGACTTCGGAATGTCAATCCTGCTACCGTTTCCCAAAAAGGGTGATAGATCAAGGTGCGAAAACTACCGTGGTATCAGTCTTCTCAACACCGCATCCAAGCTGTTGGCGTCGATTCTATTGAACCGCTTCTGTAATGAGCGGCATGTCCGTACCCGTCCCAATCAGGGTGGATTCCGCCCAGGCAAGGCTGTGTTGATCAGATCTTTACATTACGCTTGAGTTTTGGAACATCGCAACGAATTTCTCCAACCGTCGCTTGTTTTATTGACTTCCGAGCTGCTTTTGACTCTGTTGATCACGACTCCCTATGGAACATCATGCTGCTCGACGGTATGCCCATAAAACTCGTCAATCTGATCAAGGCCTACTATGCAACCACCAAAGCCAGAGTACGTGTTTACGGAGAAGAATCGGATGAATTCAGTCTGCACACAGGGGTTCGACAAGGATGTCCTTGTCACCCATATTGTTCAATTATGCGGTTGACTGGATTCTGAGCAACGCTAACTGAGTTCGAGGCGTTCAAGAAATCAAATAACCTATGGCTGACGGATGTTGATTACGCAGACGATGTTGGTCTCCTTGCTGACAGCTTTGGGAGCATGCAAGCCGTTTTGGATCAAGTGGCCCAGTTTTCATCAGCCGTTGGTCTGGAAATCAATGCCGACAAAACGAAAGCCTTCGCCATCAGTGTATCTTCATCTGATGAGCAGCTCACGGTGTACGACAGCCAATCGAAACAGTCGACGATTTTACGTACCTTGGCTCAAAAATACTTCCAACTGGTCAAGCAAAGAATGAAGTCGAACACGCATCGACCATTATGAACTTTTCTTACAATTGAAGAACTCACTTTGGAGAAGAAGTGAAATCAGCCTCAAAACGAAAATCGATCTGCCAGACTACTGTTCGCCCTGTGCTACTGTATGGCTGTGAGACTTGGCCATTACGTTCTGAGGACTCCAAAAAAGCTCAGAGAGTATTCGACCATTTGCGTTGCCTTAGGTACATCCACAAAGACAAAAATGGATGGACCAGTGTCGAACGCATCATTCGTCACCAATGCCGGTGACATCATGCAACTATCATCTGGATCCAACATCGTCGACTTCAATGGTTCGGGCACGTACTTACACCAAACCCGAAGACGAAAAATGGTAGCAGGTGAACCCAGGTCAATGTGCAAACTGGCGCCGCCGCCGAGGCGGACAACTGAAGACATAGCTTACAACAATCAAATCGGACATGGAACTCCTAGGTTTACGCAATGTTTATGGTCCGCGTCTAGAAGATGTTGGCCTCTTTATGTTCGAAATGGCTGCCAACCGCCCGGCATGGAGAGGTTTAATCCGGGATATCAATGGAGCCGCTTATCCTCTAAAAAGGAGCCAGCCACCAGTAAAAGTAAAGTAGTATATATATATATATATATATATATATATATATATATATATATATAAAATATATGTTTGATGACAGAATTTTGATAAAATATTATCGGTCAGTATAAATTCATCATTCGGTAGATCGGTTTTGTCCTTAATGAGAACACTTCAAGTATTATTCAAAGTTTGCTGCGGACGGGACTCGAACCGGGGTAGATTTAATTTTGAGTTAGCGACTCAAGCTACTGTGAAACCCATGCCGCATACAATATGCAAGTTTAAGTTAAATACCTACTTGTGTTTATGGTTAGATTTTCTTTGATGTTGAAACCATTTGAAAAGTCTAAAGACTTCAAGTTCTAACAAGGCATCAAGATTTGGAAATTTACAACAGACACCATGCAACTTGGGCAAGTTATACTGAATTGAATTCTGATGGCAGGATTTTAGATATGTAATTGGCGTTAGTATAAACCAAATATTGCATGAGGTAGTAAAGGTATTTCATTTAGTAGACCGGTTTCAACCTAATTGGGACTCGACCGGGCCACATTTGTTACAGTCTGCCAATCTACATCCTGCACCACAGGAGCCGCATA
Source organism: Eudiplozoon nipponicum (assembly GCA_029291075.1). Lineage (NCBI taxonomy): Eukaryota > Metazoa > Platyhelminthes > Monogenea > Mazocraeidea > Diplozoidae > Eudiplozoon > Eudiplozoon nipponicum. The sequence continues at coordinate 150,219 of JAQBSW010000927.1, forward strand.
CTACACACAATTTGAAGTCATATACTAACTTATAACTTTGGTTAGCATTACCTTCAGGTGTAACATATTAGGAAACTCTTCAGACGCGAAATTCTGAATAATCACTTTGAATTTTTAGTATACAGCAGGTAGCACGCCACTTGGGAAAGTTAAATTGAATTCAAGTCTGATGGCAGAATTCCGTTAACAGTACTTGAAGAGTCCCGAATAAGGACAAAGCCTGCCTGTTGGATGAAACGCCTTTGCTATCTAGTGCAAAGTGAATTCATTATAAATTTCCCAAGTGGCATGGAGTATGTTTTTTAATAACAGATAGCGAATGGTTAGTTAGAACTTCAAGTCCTAAGAGATTCCAAATAGGTTCCAACAAAAGGAAAGGCAAATCAAAAGCCTAAGTTGCTATACGGCTTAAACTTGCGTATAGTATGCGGCACGAGTGATGCAGTGATTAGAGTCACAGAGCGAATGTGCCCCGGTTCGAGACCTGTCCGTGGCAAATTCCGGGCAGTTCATGAAGAGTTCTCAATAAGGGCGAAACCGATCTATTGAATGAATTGCCTTTGCTACCTAATAAAACGTTGAGTTTATATTGACAACAATTATATACATAACTGGACACTGGATCTTACAGATGGCATTACTGTGTGTTCCTTGATCACAAATTGGACTATAATGTTGGCACGAAAACTCAATTAGCTACTTATACCATGCAGGTCAGTAGACATAAGTTAAACTTACAGCTTCAAATTCACCAGTGAACAAGCGACTTTGTGTTTGCGAACTGCCATCACGATTGAATTTCATGGTTATGCCTCAGAGAAGCATCAGTACGAAATCACCAAAAACATAAATACAGCAGTATCTAAAATCTAATGCTCCACCGCCATGAGAATAATAAAATATAATAATAATGATGATAATAAAAATAATAATGCCACTATAGCTAGCTACATTTAGCAGGAAGCATCAATACACTAAAAACCATATTTAACATAGGTAAATGTATTTTGGATAAAATGGAGTAAATATAATAAATGCAAACGTATCCGAGCAACATGAAATTTAACTCCACATACAGGAAGCGCAGAAGTAATTCAACCATGATAAAACGATATATATATATATATATATATATATATATATATATATATATATAAGTATATTTAGTCCAAAAGTAAATTAAAATAAACAGATAATTTTATCCGATAGTCTACAGTTAAAATAATTCACCAAAAACAACAAACAAACAAAACCAAAAAAGGATAAATAATTAAACAATAATTGATTGCGCGAGTGGTGGTAAAAATTCTTTAAATCAAGTTTGCGAGCTTCAAGTAAATAAACACCGATCAAATTGTATTTCACCAGTCGTCTAACATTATAGCAAAACTACCGCCAGCCGCAACGCACTGACGCGTTTCGACCTTCCATGATCATCATCAGCGTACGACGGAAAACTGACTATCGAGGATCAAACCGCAATGAATATATATGGAAATCAAATTTAGATATGCGGCTCTCACCTCTAGCAGTCTCACATACATTGTACTTGACTGGAAAAGTCTGCTGCACAATTTCTATACAATCACGAAAATTAACCGTTTGCAACTTTCGCCTCATATGCATATAGGCAATACAGTTAAACAATGATTAATTGCGCGGATTAATTGTATTGCCTGTGAATTAGAATTAATAACGGCTCCTACAAATGAGTCGCCAGTAAGCACGAATCGAATGTGAACGAGATTATACTATCTGTTCATGCTATTTTTGGTTTATCCTTCTGGTCATAATTGAACTAATTTGTTAATAGTGACCGCATAGAAATTATGCAGCCAACATTTCCAGTCAAGTACAAGGTATGTTAGACTACTAGAGGTGAGAGCCACATATCTAATTTTGCTTTCCATATATATGCAGTGCGGTTTGATTTTCGGTATTTAGTTTGCCGTCGTACTCTCATGATGGTCATGGAGGGTCGAAAGGCGTCATTGCGTGCGACTGGCGGTAGTTTTGTTATGTTTTTCGACGACTGGTTAAATACAATTGGATTGGTGCTTAACTTCAAGCACGCAAACTTGATTTAAAGAATTGTTCCCACCACCCGCGCAATCAATTATTGTTTAATTGTATTAATATATATATATATATATATATATATATATATATATATAAGAATAAAACAATTACTCCATGGAATAGGATATATATGCGTGATTTTATGTGGAAAGGGTATACGGTATTTCAATACCGTGGTCACCCTATTCCACGTATCAATCATATCCATGGAGACGTTGTTTCTTACATTTTAAAAATGGTGAAATTAGAAACTATCAATATATATATATATATATATATATATATATATATATATATATATATATATATGCATGTGTGTGGCGAAGGCTACAAGCAGCTAATGTTCGTGACTGCATAGAAATTGTGCAGCCGACATTTTCATTCAAGTACAATGTATGTGTGACTACTAGAGGTGAGGGCCACATATCTAATTTTGACTTCAATATATATACGCAGTGCGGTTTGATCTTCGCTAGTCAGTTTTCCGTCGTACTCTGATGATGGTCATGGAAGGTCTTAAGGCGTCAGTGCGTGCGACTGGCGGTAGTTCTGCTATGTTGTTAGACGACTGGTAAAATAGAACTGGATTGGCGTTTTCCTCAAGCTCTCACACTTAATTTTATGAAAAGACAAATAATGAAATACAGTAAGAGACGAATATATGAGTTCTTACATCATAAATAAAACAAAGACAAAAGTTAAATAAAAGAAAATAATTGTTATAAAGCACAAAATATAGTAATATCATCAACAACCAGCGTTTCAATTGAGGATATGTTTTCCGTTGTGCTCTGATGATGAAACGTACGTACGGCTGATGTTAATTCTGTTATGTTTCGCGACTGGTTAGATACAAAGGCATTGTTGTTTATATGAATCACGTAAACTGGATTTAATGAAGTGTAATCACCACCCACACAATCAATGACCGTTAAGTTATAAATTACACAAAAGTGACGGAAGACGCAAATAGTTCATGTTCAAGAAAACATCGAAATTGAGCAGCAAATATTTTTATTCAATATGTGCGAATCTAATTTCATTACCCTCTAATATGAATTCATGTTTGCTATCGTGCCCTGACATAGGACTCACACTGTTGCTTTTTATATATGTATATATATATATATATATATATATATATATATAGTCTATATATAAGTATTACCAGCATATATACTTATGTTTTTTTATATATTTATATAAGGTGTGGTCATTAATATAAAAAACTCACAATGTTATTTAAAATTATTTATGCATATGCTTAATTATATTTACATATGTATACGCGAATTTTAGAAATTTCTAAAAGGTGTGTTGAAGGTTAAATAAAGACAGATTTAGGAAAGAATGTACTAATCGGTAATCTTATGCACTTGTCCTTTAAGATGAACTCGTAAATATTTACCTATCTGTGTAAGCGTCAACTCGTTTTTTTCTGGTACAAATATATCCATATATATATATATATATATATAATTTTTAAAATTTTATTTGAGATGTGAATAGATATACATATATAAATGGATAGTTGTATAAGTTGTTGACTCACACTTTATATATATATATATATATATATATGAACATATAAGTATATAACTAATGCTATAAATTCGTTGACTTAGGAGTATGCGTAATATTAGTTATTGCATACCTTATATGTGGAGTACCTTATACGTTGCCCTTGCTATCTCTTGCTTTCTCGCTATATTTTGTTTTAACATAATCATCGATCTGGATTTCTCTCTCTTCCTCTCTAGGAAACTTTTATTTGCAGTTTACGCACATCATTTGAGTCAGCAAACAATTTTTTTGGTTATTTTCAGTTTTTAAATTTAAATTCTATTGCCATGAGATCTCAACCGTACAATTAAGTCACATATGTTCAATACTCCCCCTCCACTCCTCTTCATATTCTGCAAACTTTGGATTACGCATACTAGGAATTTGAGATTGCTGCAATTGTACGGGAGGAAAGGGCTGGATCTACCATTTACAGGATATATATAGTTATCAAGTGAGTAGTTTAACGAACTCCAAGCATATTTATATGCATAGTCTTAGTTACTGAGGCCCATCTTTGTTTTAAACCATTAGCGAGTTAAAAATTTGAATTTAAATAGATCTGTTCTGGAATAAGGTCATCACATTTGCTTAAATCTGCTATTGCGAGCATTGCCCTGTGTGTGGGTACAGGAAAAATAGAAATAAAACTCTGCCAATCAACAAAATTAAGATCGTATCTCTTTTCCAATGGTTAGTACAAATGATGTTGATCCCTTTGGGGGGAAGGACAAATCCGACCCCAGCCAGCACGAAGACGAACTCGATGCGTACTTAGAAATGCGGATCAATCGGATCTTTCCGAAACTGCCAGTGCAAATCTACTACCCACGAAGGAAAACCATGAATACTCTAAATGTGAAGATCGCACTGCACACACATTCAAGAAATATCTGACAGAAAAGTAACATTATTAACAGAAGATTTCATACAAGAATATACATACATAAATCCACTTGCAAACACGCACACAAATATATATACATATATATATATATGTTTATTCAGTAACAGGATTATTCGAACATTAAATGTTGTTTTAACAATAATTGATTGCGCGAGTGGTGGTAACAATTTTTAAAATCAAGTTTGCGAGCTTGAAGTAAACAACAATCCCATTGTATCTTGTTATATTGTTCGAAGACTGGTTAGATACAATTGGATTGGTGTTTACTTCAAGCTCGCAAACTTGATTTAAAGAATTAAATGTTATGTTTCATTATCTAAATATAAAAACGTTCCGCATATTTCCAATTCTGTTATACTTACCGTCGGCACATGGCTCGAGAAAACTGACTGGCAAATTGAACCAACGATCGGGAATGGCCATTCTGAATGAAGCTATTACAGGTTTGTGATCGGAGTGCTTGTAGGAAGGCAAGGAAGCATATTCTAACAGATGCGCTTCGGGGTGCTGCTGAACGCGTCGGAAACTAGTGCCTCTGTCAGAAGGAAAGCGCTGTTCAACTTCTGATGGAGGACCACGTACGGGATTCTTTCTGGATATACACGGCGATCGCTTAGAAACCTTTTGATTCAAGTTGAGGTGATGGTCCAAAGCGAAATCTCTATGTACCATGAAGAGAACACGATCCGTCCAAGCTGGGACCCGCATTTTCTTACTAAATATTTTTTTGTTTTAGAGAAACAAAATAAATTTCGTAAAATTTAAATCTCTCGAGTTGTAGATAAAAAACAAAAGGTAGCCAAAATATTTCAAAACTGGTAATCATGTTTTCCACGATTGCCTTTATTGCACTATATAGAAATCTGAACCGGAAATAATTCAGTTATCTAACCGCACGAGCAAATGTCACTTAAATACATAAAATATCAATTGTCGAATATATTTTGTGATATGCCCAACCTCGATCGAAAACGCACACTCGCATTTGTTCTTTCTCATCAACTGCTTTAGCGCCTTGTAGTTGCAAACTATTAACTGTTTTGGTAAATTAAAACCTTTGCGTGTTGCGATGGACTGTTAAAGTGCAATTATGTATTAGTCACTGTGTATCTAGTAAAAAATTTGTTCAAATAGAACTAGAAGGATAAACCAGTCAGCATGAACGAAAGGTATAATCTCATGTACACATGTGTTACGCCCTATACCCACTATATTTTTGCTCAAGAAATGAGAGACAGGCGTAAGTTAAAATGTGTACATTAGATTATGCCTTTCGTTAAAGCTGACTTCAGTTGATCTTTCTAGTCCTATTTTAAGTAATTTGTTACTGGGTACGCAACACATCATATTCAATTTTATGTATATTAAACCCGCGCAACAAATATTGTATACCTTTAAAGTGTGCATGTGTTCCATCATATCGGATAACCAAATAAGCTTTCATCTTTGAAACTCTATCCCGTTTCGAGATACGCTTTCGTGCAAAAGAGACCAACAAGCTTACAATAAGGCTTATTTTTAAACCAGCATTTCAACAAAGTAGCATAAGCCAGAGAACAACAAAGTTGCATCATCGCATTCATCATGATTAGTCGTGTAAGTATTTAATCTGTAGGTATGTAAAATGAAACTTTTTCCAGTTAGCTTTCGTAGGCTGTTTGAATTACACAATATTTCATCTGCAAACTTTTCCACTTGTGATAATTATTCCATAAAATTGGAAGCACTTAAATCTTTTAAATATAATTTTCTTATTCAAAAAATGTAAACTCTTAAATTTTGCGTAAATTTACTAGCATGGAATTTAAACTTGATTTCGTTCCTCTACAATATCCACAATGCTGTGCTTTGATTATGCCTGGTACAATATCACTATGAGATATAGTGTATCATACTTTCATAGCTTTTTCAGCGTTCAAATGTAATAGATTGGAGTTCACTTTTTACTTGGCCCTTGTTGTACCCAACAAGGTGTTTGCATCCATAGTCTACAATTTTACTTCATATGTTTCAGCTTCCAGTTTCGGAAACCTTTTCCAACGAAAAGCACATCCCGCAAACAATTTGACAATCATTAAGTCAAGTGGTAAACTTATGAATTGAATGATTGATACGCATTGCGATCTTCAAATGTTGACTTTCCGCGATTTACGTTCGTGGGTTTTTGCATTTCACTATTATTTTCGCAAACATCCGATTGATTCCCATTTCCAAGTACGCATCGATTTTATTTTCTTTTCGGCATGGTGCGATTTCGTTTCTTTTTTCCGCAGGCTCCAACATCGTTCATACTAACCACTGGAAATGAGGTACTATCTAATCTTCGGTGACTCGCGACGTTTCGGTTCTTCCTTTCCGGAATCATCATCTGGTCTCTAATCACACATACACAGTACAGTACTAACAAAAGAAGATTTAAGCAAATTTCCGGATCTTTGCGGAACTGACAGTGCAAAGCAACAGACCGCGAACGCAAATCGCGGGGAGACAACAAGTGGTAAAATTAGTTTAAACTATTTCATTTATTCAATGTACCCTTCCTGTGTGCAAAAACAAAAAGAAATTTTATCAGATACAAGAAACATTTCTTTCGCATAATCTCCTCAAATATCTACTAATGAACATATCTTTATGTATAAATTGGAAAGCCTTTCCTAGATGTACTATTAAAGAAAGAAACTAATGGTAAACAGAACAATTTACCATAAATCAACATGGTCTCCACAGTATTTGCATTACAGCAGTTTTGTGTCATTTCAGTCAACAGTTCGTGGTTGCTTTTCAAGAATTGACAGGTTGGTTAGTCAAGATTCAAAAGAAAATGAATATAATAAAGCAATTAACGATTTAATGTCTAATGGCTATCCCAGACAATTAATTGAATCAATTATTAAAAGGGGAATTAAACAGAAACAGACGTATTATGGGCCAGAAAAGAAAACAGTCTACCTGAACATCCCATTTAAGGGGGATGCAGTTTCCCGAATGGCACAAAGAAGTTGAAGCAGCATTGACACGCACATTTAATGCAGCCAAACTACGAGTGTTATTTAGGGTAACACACTTGCCTTTACCAGCAATCAAAGAGAAACAGCCGTTAATGTCGATATCAAATATTATTTACCAATATACATGCGCAAGTTGTCGATCAACTTACGTAGGCCGATCGACCAGACGGTTAATTACTCGAATGAGAGAAAATTGTAACTTAAACGCATATTTTAAATCAAATGGTGAATACACGTCTACTATTGCGCAACACTATCGAAACATCGCAGGTATGTTCTCCAGACGTAGCATTCAAAGTAATTACTAAATGCAAAGACAAAAGGGAGCTAGCCACATACGAAGCATTATAGGTAAACAAATTGCAGTCGGATTTATGCAAGGAGAAGAAGCATGTACAGGCATTGAGCTTGAACTGGATCTGACGCACTCAATTGATTGGTTTCCGTTTTTCACACTCTCTCTATATTCACATATTTCTATCTTGTTTTGCTTTCCAATTTAAATATAAAGATATGTTCTCTAGTAGATATTTGAGGAGATTATGCGAAAGAAATGTTTCTTGTATCTGATAAAATTTCTTTTTGTTTTTGCACACAGGAAGGGTACAATGAATTTTATTAAAGCTCGCATTTCAAAAGAATATTTCATTTATACTTATCCATAGATCTCTTAAGCATAACTGCCTTTTACTAGGTAAGTATTAATGAAACAGATTAAACTAAATTTACCACTTGGATTAAGGAATATCAAATTGTTTGTGGTATGTACTTTCCGTCGAAATAGGCTTTTGACACCACGGGACGAATTATACGTAGTAAAACTGACGTCATTGAATGCAAACACCCTGTTGGGTACAACAAAGGCCATGTAATAAATCTATTCTCCGTAGCGTAAGATGTTTCGCTTAAAGCATGACTGTTTTTCTATTTGTCCCACTAAAAATATATATCTTATGGAGAGAAAAGTCCAAAAGAAACGCAAAATTTACCACTTGGATTAAGGAATGTCAAATTGTTTGTGGTATGTACTTTCCGTCGAAATAGGCTTTTGACACCACGGGACGAATTATACGTAGTAAAACTGACGTCATTGAATGCAAACACCCTGTTGGGTACAACAAAGGCCATGTAATAAATCTATTCTCCGTAGCGTAAGATGTTTCGCTTAAAGCATGACTGTTTTTCTATTTGTCCCACTAAAAATATATATCTTATGGAGAGAAAAGTCCAGAAGAAGCGCAAAATTTACCACTTGGATTAAGGAATGTCAAATTGTTTGTGGTATGTACTTTCCGTCGAAATAGGCTTTTGACACCACGGGACGAATTATACGTAGTAAAACTGACGTCATTGAATGCAAACACCCTGTTGGGTACAACAAAGGCCATGTAATAAATCTATTCTCCGTAGCGTAAGATGTTTCGCTTAAAGCATGACTGTTTTTCTATTTGTCCCACTAAAAATATATATCTTATGGAGAGAAAAGTCCAGAAGAAGCGCAAAATACTAAAAAACTAAATCTTGCTAAATGTGCTCCTCGCCCCACATGCTAAATTAGAAAGATTTAAAACATTGAGCGAACTAAATAGCACTTATTCTAAATAATTCCTCATAGGATGAGCTTTGAGCTTGGTTTTGCCATGAGATGATGAAGTATTACGCAATTATAAGGGCAGATTATCAGAACACAAACGCAGGATAATCACAATAGTGAAGAACGGAAGATACGTTTATGTAGCAACGTGAAATAAAGCACAATAAAATAGTTTATTTATATATGAAAGTATAAGATTATAAAAATCCGCAAAAATGTAGGCATTGGTAAATACTGTTTTTTTTGCGGAGAACTAATATATATGCAAGTTTGTATTAGGTGTTGCGAACCAAGTAACAAATTAGTACCTTTTCGGTACAATAATATTGGTATCCGTTACTAACACAATAGCCATAGTGTTAGTGTCCTTTACAGACTCGGTATATA